>AWOL01S0031766.1:33017-44718 GCA_000715115.1 Nicotiana otophora
CCCCCCCCCCCCCCCCATGCTCCACGTTCGCGACTAAGGTCTCGCGTTCGCGTAGAACAAAATCCTCCCCAGTCCCAGATCCCCTTCGCGATCGCGAAGCACAATGCAAATTATGATAGTTGAAGCTCAAAAATCAGATTTTTCGAAGATCAAAAGGTCCGTAGGCTATCCGAAACTTACCCAAGCCCTCGTGGCTCTAAACCATATATGCACACAAGTCCACAAATCTCATGCAAACTCGCTCGTACAATCCAATCGCCAAAATAACACCTAGACTTACGAATCAGACACCAAATCAAATGAAATGAAATTTATAATGAAACTTAAGAATTTCTATTTTAACAACCGGGCGTCCGAATCACGTCAAATCACTTCCGTTTTGAATCAAATTTTGAAAATAGGTCATAAGTATGGTAATGGACTTATACCAAGTTCCAGAACCATAATCCGTACCTGGTATCAACAAAGTCAAATATTAGTCCAATTTGTAAATTCTTTAAACCTTTGAACTTCAAAGTTTTAACAAATTGCGATAACTCAAGTTAGGGACCTCCGAATTCGATTCTGGGCATACACCCAAGTCCCAAATCATCGATACGGACCCACCGGGATCGTCAAAATATGGATCCGGGTCCGTTTGCTCAAAATATTAACCGAAGTCAACTCAAATAGATTTTTAAGGCATGAATTCACATTTTAATCAATTTTTAACATAAAAGCCTCTCGGAAAAAGACACGGACTGCACACGCAAATCGAGCAAGGCTAAAATGAGATACTTGAGATTTCAAAATATGGAATTAAGGTTTAAAACTCTAGATGACCGATCGGGTCATCACAGATAGATTGTCCTAACGTCATAGGCGGACCCAGAATTTAGAAATGGCGGGGGCACCACTATGCTTAATATTATGATGACTCATGCCAATTACTAGCAATAAAGTTTGGCATATCACTCTCTTAAAACTTGATAATTATAATAAGTCCTAAATTTCAATTGTTAAAGGCTATTGGGAATAAAAGTTTTATACATATGTTACACTTAGTTGAACAGACGACATGAGATTTAATGATAAGAAAAAATATATGTAATAGTATAAATCAAAGAAGTTATTTTTTTTTTTGCAAAGTGCAAATTAAATTATGTGACAAGAAAAAAAAAGTAAATCATGTGGAGTATGATTATAGAAATAGAGAAATGGGAAAATCAAATTCGGAAAAGAACAATTAACAATGCAGCATATGTAAAAACTCATTGTAGTTGGAGAGGGCTTTTTAAAGGAGGGCCTAATGTAACGATTCGTCCAGTCGTTTTAAGAGTTGTAGCCCCGTTCCTCCCATTTACTGCTCATTCTGTACTTTATAATTGTTATGTGACTTGCTGGGGTAGTCAGTTCAGGTCCGGTGAGATTTTGAAATGAATTGAAACACTTAGTCTCCAAGATAAAAACATAAGTTGAAAAGGTTGATCGAATGTTGACTTATGTGAAAATGACCCTGAAATAGAATTTTGATGATTCCAATAGCTCTGTATGATGCTTTTAGACATAGGAGCGTGTCCGGATAATTATTTGAAAGTCTGTAGCCAAATTAGGCTCGAAATAGCTAAAATAGAAATTTAAGTTTAGAAGTTTTACTAGGGTATTGACCTTTTGATATTGGGGTCAGAATCCGATTCTGGAAATTGGAATAGGTCTGTTATATCATTTATGACTTGTGTGCAAAATTTGAGGTCAATCGTACTTGATTTGATAGGTTTCGGTATCGAATATAGAAGTTGGAATTTCTAAGTTTCATTTAAGCTTGAATTGGAGTATGATTCGTGGTTTTAGCATTGTTTGATGTGATTTGAGGTTTCAACTAAGTTCATATTATGTTTTAGGACTTGTTGGTGTATTTGGTTGAGGTCTCGGGGGCCTCGGGAGAGTTTCGAATGGTTAACGGATCAAATTTGGACTTAGAACAATTGAAACTTGTTGTTGCCTACTAATACAGTCGCACCTGGGGAAATTGGCTCGTAGGTGCGAGCTCGCAGAAGCGAGCATGGGAGCGCAGAAGAGGAAAGGGGAGAGTTGAATAGTGGCCGCAGGTGCGGAGCAAAATTCCGCATCTGCGTGACTGCAAATGCGGACGAGAGATTGCAGGTGCGCATTGTACCGTAGAAGCGGTCGTGTAATCGCAGAAGTGGGAGGCAGAGGAGCCTTGGCAAACCCCAAAAGTGGTAGAATTTACGCAAATGCGGAACCGCAGATGCGGTTAAATGTTCCGCAGAAGCGAAAACACTAGACAGGCTACAAAAACATAGGGTTCCGAGTTTTTGTCATTTTTGGACATTTCCAAAACTGTTTTGGGGCGCGTTTCAGAGATAATTCGCGGGAAAACTTGAGGTAAGTCACTTATGATCATTTTTAGTCAATAATATTGGATTATCATCGATTATTCCGACTAGATTACATGTTTTTGAGGTGAAATTAGAGGATTTGGACCTAGGGATTTCAAAATAAGAATTTGAGATTTAGAGGTCGATTGATGTTAGAATCTGGTAAAATTTGTATGGTTGGACTTGTGGTTGAATGGCGTTCATATTTTGTAACTTTTGTCAGGTTCCGAGACGTGGGTCCCACGGGCGATTTTTGAGTTAAATTTCATATTTTGTTGAAAAATTAGTATTTTCATATGGAATTAATTCCAATAATTTGTACTGATTGAATCGAATTAATTATAACTAGATAGGAGCCTTTCGGAGGCTAATTCACTAGGCAAAGGCATAGCGGAGTAAAGAATTACACGGTTCGAGATAAGTGACTTGTCTAACCTTGTGTGGGGGAAATTCTCCTTAGGATTGGTATTGCTGTGATAATTGTGATGTGTTGAAAGTCGTGTACGCGAGGTGACGAGTGTGTACACGGACTAAATGCGGAAGGTTATGTCTTTAAATTGTGTAGATCACTATTGCATATTAATTAAATATTTTTATTTTGTTATATTCATCATTATTGATCTATTTTTATATTTTTGAAATTTTTCTGATCTTTTCTTGCTAATTATCTTACTTGTTTAGTTGAAACTTTATTTCTTTGATTCTGTGCATTAATCGAAGGTTGAATTTCTTAATTGAATTAGTATTAATATAAAGTATTTGACATTTTTAAATTTGGTATTGAGGCAACGTGCTAAAAATTGTGAAATATTATTTTTGCTGAGTTATTCATTTCCGAATATTTTGTGAGATTGTTTTACTCATTGTGATTGAGTCGTGAGCTCCTTATTGTGAAAAATATTATTTTTGTTAATTTATTTTGGCAAGTTGAAATATTTGGGCACTTGAGGTGCAAATTGTGATATATTGTGATATTGATACGCATGCGGTGGTATAAGGTCTGGGTGTTGAAACGCATGCGGTGAGATAAAGGTGGCTTGATATGCGTGACTAGTAGGGGAACTACTAGGAGTCATGCGGTGTGATAAGGGTGGCTAAAACGCGGGATGCTATTTCGGGAAAAATATTTTCTTTAAAAATTAAATGTGAAGACTCCCGCGGTGATATAAAGAAATGAGATATTGTGAATTTCTTTATGATTTGGGACTACGAGGCAGTACCTCGGGAGTGCCCTTGTTGATATTTCTTTATGGCTGCATTTGCCTTTGGTTATTTTGTGTTTTTCTTAAAGTTGTAAATTTCATTTTTCCTTCCGTGAGGTATTAATTGCCCTTGTTCTGTGTAGTTAAATTGTGACATACTACTTGATTCATTCCCATTGTCATTTTTATTATTATTTTATTAAACTTTTCACCCTGTCTTTTTATTATTTCCAGTAGGGCCTGACCTGACCTCGTCACTACTCTACCGAGGTTAGGCTTGGCACTTACTAGGTACCAATATGGTGTACTCATACTATACTTCTGCACATCTGTTTTTGCAGATCCAGGTACTTCCTATCAGACCAAGTATCAGTGAACTAGCTGCACGCGGAGACTTCAAGGTATATCTGCCAGCGTCCGCAGACCTTGGAGTCCCCTTCTATCTTTATTGTGTTGCTTTCCTTATTATCTTTAGACTCTAATGTATAGAGACACTTAGAATAAATTCTTAGAAGCTTATGACTTATTTCTACCGGGTTTTGGGAGTTGTGATTATTTAAGTTGTCGTTCTTATTTATTTCAGCTGTTAAGAATTGAGTTTCATATTTATATTCAGTTATTCCGCATAAATGATAGGCTTACCTAGTCTTAGAGACTAGGTGCCATCAAGACATCCTATGGAGGGAATTTAGGGTCATGACAAGTTGGTATTAGAGCTCTAGGTTCATAGGTGTTATGAGTCACAAGCAGGTTTAGTAGAGTCTCGCAAATCGGTACGGAGATGACTGTACTTATCTTCGGGAGGCTATGGAACTTTTAGAAAATGTTCACTTCTTTGATTTCTTATCGTGCGCATCTGTTGATTTCGAAATTCTAAACCCTTGTATTTCTATTCTCTTACAGATGGTTAGGACACACACAACTAGATCTGATGATCAGACACCCACGCCATATGTTGGAGCCACAAGAGGCCGGGGCTGGGGCAGAGGCCGAGGAAGACCACGTGGTGTAGCCAGAGCACCTGCACGTGCTGCTGCAAAGGAGCCACCAGTAGCTCCAGTTGGAGAGCAGGCACCAGAGACTTATGTTACTACTCCTACAATTCAGGACACTCTTGCCCAGTGTTTGTGCATGTTTGGCACTCTAGCTCATGCAGGGTTGATTCCACTTACTCCTGCCACATCTCAGGACGGGGGAGGAGCTCCAACTCCCACTGCCCGTACCCTAAAGCCATGGGCCCAGGTTGACTATGCCCCAGAGGTTATACCAGTGTATCCAATTGTCCCAGTTTGGCCCGAGGCTAAGGCAGCAGTTTCAGAGGGGAATCAGCTCAGGCTCAAGAGGTACAAGAAGTACCACCCTCCAACTATCAGCGATTTGGCTTCATAGGATGCTCAGAGTTTTCTCGAGGAATGTCACTATATCCTCCGTACTATGGGTATTGTGGATTATAGTGGGGTTTCTTTCACGGTATTCCATCTTAAGGGAGTGACCTACCAGTGGTGGCAAGCATATGAGTTGGATAGTCCGGCTGAGGCAACTTCACTCACTTAGAATCAGTTTTCAGATATGTTCTTGAGGGAATATGTTCCTTAGAGTCTTAAAGATGTATGGCACACAGAGTTTGAGAAGTTGCAATAGGGTTCTATGACCGTGTCAGAGTATGCGGTCTGATTGAGTGATTTGGCTAGGCATGCACCAGCCTTGGTTGCTACTATTCGAGAGCGGGTTCGTCGATTTATTAAAGGGCTCCACCCTAGTATCATATTCAGTATGGCCCGAGAGCTAGAGATGGACATCGCATACCAGCCTTGGATATACGGATCCGGGAGAGAGAAGAGAGGGAAGCTAAGAGACCCCGAGATTCTGGCATGTATAACAGTTCTCGTGCCCCAACTACAGCCCGTCATGGTAGAGGCTATGTGAGCTATCCTATTCATTCAGCACTTCCAGCTTCCAGTGGTAATCCGGATACTCCTAAACCTCAGGTTCTATATTATGCACCGCATGTGTCTATTGTACCTCCTGCACGGGGTGCTTTCAGTGGTCAGTCCAGTCGATCAGGACCGAGCCAAGCACATCAGCCACGTCTTCCTAGAGCTTGTTTTGAGTGTGGTGACACTCGTCATATAATGAAGGATTGCCCCAGATTCAGGAGGGGTGCACCTCCACAGATTTCTCAGGCCCCACCTGTTCCACGGGGCCCTCAGGCTTCTCAGGCCATGATTACTGCACCAGTTACCACTCCACCTGCACAGCCGGCTAGAGGCGGAGGTTGGACAGGTAGAGGTCGCCCTAGAGGGGGAGGCCAGGCCAGATATTATGCCCTTCCTGCTAGGATGGAGGCAGTTGCATCCGATTTTATTATCCCAGATATTGTTCCGGTCTGTCATAGAGATGCATCAGTCTTATCTGATCCAGGCTCCACTTATTCTTATGTGTCATCTTAGTTTGCCCCGTATTTGGGCATACCTCATGACTCTTTGAGTTCTTCTATTTATGTATCTACACCCGTGGGTGAATCTATTACTGTTGACCGCGTGTATCAGTCGTGTTTGATTGTTATCAGTGGTTTTGAGACTAGAGCTAATTTATTATTGCTCAATATGGTGGATTTCGATATTATTTTGGGCATGGAGTGGTTGTTACCATATCACGCTATCCTTGATTGTCACGCCAAGACAGTGACGTTGGCTATGCCAGGTCTACCACGGCTAGAGTGGAGAGGTACCTTGGATTATGTTCCTAGAATGGTTGTTTCATTTCTTAAGGCTCAACGAATGGTTGAGAAGGGGTGTGATGTGTATCTGGCCTATGTGAGAGATGTTAGTGTTGATACTCCTACCGTGGAGTCAATTTCGGTAGTAAGAGATTTTCCCGATGTATTTCCAGCGGATCTTCCAGGTATGCCACCCGACATGGATATTGATTTTGGCATTGATTTATTACCAGGCACTCAGCCCATTTCTATTCCACCATATCGTATGACTCCAGCAGAATTGAAGGAATTAAAAGAGATTACAGGAGCTGCTTGATAAAGGCTTTATTCAGACTAGTGTATCGCCTTGGGGTGCTCCTGTCTTATTTGTGAAAAAGAATGATGGTTCCATGCGGATGTGTATTGATTACCGCCAGTTGAACAAGGTTACAGTGAAGAACAGGTATCCATTGCCACGTATTGATGACCTATTTGATCAGCTTTAGGGTGCCAGTGTGTTCTCTAAGATTGACTTGGGGTCAGGCTATCATTAGTTGAAGATTCGGGAGACAGATATCCCGAAGACTGCCTTCAGGACTCGGTATGATCATTATGAGTTCCTTGTAATGTCATTTCGGCTGACCAATGCCCCGGCAGCATTTATGCATTTGATGAACAGTGTATTTCAGCCCTATATTGATTCTTTCGTCATTGTGTTTATTGACGACATTCTAGTGTACTCCCGTAGCTGGAAAGATCATGAGCAACACCTGAGGACTGTGCTTTAGACTTTGAGAGAAAATAGGTTATATGTAAAATTTTCAAAGTGTGAATTCTGGCTTGATTCAGTGGGATTCTTAGGTCATATAGTTTTGTGCGAGGGGATCAAGGTAGATCCAAAGAAGATTGAGGCAGTGCAGAGTTGGTCCAGACCATCCTCAGCTACGGCGATCCAGAGTTTTCTTGGCTTGGCGCGGTATTATCGTCGATTTGTAGAGGGTTTCTCTCCTATTGCTGCACTTATGACCAAATTGACCCAGAAAGGTGCTCCGTTCAGATGGACCGAGGAATGTGAGGAGAGGTTTCAAAAGCTCAAGATAGCTTTGACTACAGCCCCAGTATTGGTATTGCCTACAGGTTCAGGGTCGTATACTGTGTATTGTGATGTGTCGCGTATTGTTCTCGGTGCAGTGCTGATGCAAGATGGTAGGGTGATTGCCTATGCATCCAGACAATTAAAGGTACATGAAAAAACTTATCCGGTCCACGAGCTTGAGTTAGCAGCTATTATTCATGCCTTGAAGATTTGGCGGCATTATTTGTACGGTGTCCATTGTGAGGTCTACACCGATCACCAGAGTCTACAGCATCTGTTTAAACATAAAGATCTTAATTTTCTGCTGCGGAGGTGGTTTGAGTTGCTTAAGGATTATGATATCACCATTCTTTATCATCCTGGGAAGGCCAATATAGTGGCTGATGCCTTGAGTTGTAAGGCGGAGAGTTTGGACAGCTTAGCATATTTACTGGTAGCGAAGAGGCCATTAGCCTTGGATGTTCAGGACTTGGCCAACCAGTTTGTTAGATTGGATGTTTCTCAGTCGAGCCGAGTTTTTGGCTTGTGTGATTTCTCAGACTTCGCTTTATGATCATATCAGAGAGCGTCAGTATGATGACCCTCATTTGCTTGTCCTTAAGGACACAGTTCAACACGGTGATGATAAGGAAGTCACTATTGGAGATGACGGTATATTACAAATACAGGACAGGCTATGTGTACCCAATGTAGATGGCTTGCATGAGTTGATTCTCTAGGAGGCTCACAGTTCACGGTACTTCATTCATCCGGGTGCTACAAAGATGTATCAGGACTTGAGACAACACTATTGGTGTAGGCGGATGAAGAAAGACATAGTGGAGTATGTTGCCATGTGCCTAAATTGTCAATAGGTGAAATATGAGCATCAACGACCGGTGGATTGCTTCATAAGTTAGAAATTCCAGAATGGAAATGGGAGCGGGTCACTATGGATTTTGTTGTTGGGCTCCCACTCAGAGGAAGTTCAATGCATTTTGGGTGATTGTGGATAGATTAACTAAGACAGCTCATTTCATTCCTGTGGTTACTACTTACTCTTCAGAGTAGCTAGCTCAGGTTTACATTTGCAACATTGTCAGGCTTCATAGCATACCGGTATTTATCATCTCTGACTGGGGTACGCAGTTTACATCACGGTTCTGGAGGGCCGTACAGCATGAGTTGGGTACTCGGGTAGAGTTGAGTACAATATTTCACCCTCAGACGGACGGACAGTCAGAGCGCACTATCCAGATATTGGAGGATATGCTTTGTGCGTGTGTAATAGATTTTGGGGGTGCTTGGGATCAGTTCTTGCCACTTGTGGAGTTTTCTTACTTCAACAGTTATCAGTCAAGCATTCAAATGGCTCTGTATGAGGCCTTATATGGGAGGCGGTGCCGGTCTCCAGTGGGTTAGTTCGAGCCGGGCGAGGCTAGGCTATTGGGTACAGACCTGGTTCAGGATGCTTTGGAAAAGGTTAAGTTGATTCAGGATCGACTTTGTACAGCCCAGTCTAGACAGAAGAGCTATGCGGATCGGAAGGTTCGTGATGTTGCATTCATGTTTGGTGAGTGGGTCTTGCTTCGGGTTTCGCCCATGAAGGATGTTATGAGATTCGGAAAGAAGGGCAAGTTGAGCCCTAGGTATATTGGGCCTTTTGATATTCTTGAGAGAATTGGAGAGGTGGCTTACAAACTTGCACTACCACCTAGTCTCACTGCAGTTCATCCAGTGTTTCATGTTTCCATTCTCCGAAAGTATCACGGTGATCCATCTCATGTGTTAGACTTCATCTCAGTCCAGTTGGATAAGGATTTGTCTTATGTTGAGGAGCCAGTGGCCATTTTGGACATACAGGTTAGAAAGTTGAGATCGAAGAGCATCGCTTCAGTAAAAGTACAGTGGAGGGGTCTTCCGGTTGAGGAGATGACTTGGGAGACCGAGCATGATATGCGTAGCTGTTATCCTCATCTTTTCACCACTCTAGGTATAATTATAAACCCTTTTGAGTACGAACGTTTGTTTAAGAGGAGGAGGATGTAACGACTCAGCCAATCGTTTTAAAAGTTGTAGCCTCGTTCCCCCCATTTACTGCTCATTCTGTACTTTATAGTTGTTATGTGACTTGTCTAGGTAGTCAGTTTGGGTCCGGTGAGGTTTTGTAATGAATTCAGACACTTAGTCTCCAAGATGAAAACTTAAGTTGAAAAGGTTGACCGGATGTTGACTTATGCAAAAATGATCCCAAAATAGCATTTTGATGATTCCAATAGCTCTGTATGGTGATTTGGACTTAGGAGCGTGTCCGGATAATTATTTGGAAGTCTGTAGCTAAATTAGGCTTGAAAAGGCTAAAATAGAAATTTAAGTTTGGAAGTTTGACCGGGGTGTTGACCTTTTGATATTGGGGTCGGAATCCGATTCAGGAAATTGGAATAGGTCTGGTATGTCATTAATGACTTGTGTGCAAACGTTGAGGTCAATCGGACTTGATTTGATAGGTTTCGGCATCGAATGTAGAAGTTGGAATTTCTGAGTTTCATTTAAGCTTGAATTGGAGTATGATTCGTTGTTTTAGCATTGTTTGATCTGATTTGAGGTTTCAACTAAGTTTGTATGATGTTTTAGGACTTGTTGGTGTATTTGGTTGAGGTCGCGGGGGCCTCGGGAGATTTTCGGATGGTTAACGAATCAAATTTGGACTTAGAACAATTGAAACTTGATGCTACCTACTGATACAATCGCACCTGCAGAAATTGGCTCGCAGGTGCGAGCTCGCAGAAACGAGCATGGGAGCGCAGAAGCGGAAAAGAGAGAGTGGAGCAGTGGCCGCAGGTGCAGAGGAAAATTCCGCATTTGCGTGCCCGCAGATGCGGATGAGAGATCACAGGTGCGCATTGTACCGCAGAAGTCGATTGCTTCTCACAGAAGCGAGTCCGCAGAAGCGGGAGGCAGAGGAGCCTTGGCAAACCGCAGAAGCGAAAACACTGGACAGGCTAAAAAACCGAGGGTTCCGAGTTTTTTTCATTTTTGGACATTTCCAACACGATTTTGGGGTGATTTTCAGAGAGAATTATCGAGAAAACTTGAGGTAAGTAATTTATGATCATTGTTAGTCAATAGTATTGGATTATCGTCGATTATTCCGACTAGATTACATGTTGTTGAGGTGAAATTACAGGATTTGGGCCTAGGGATTTCAAAATACGATTTTTAGATTTGGAGGTCGAGTTGATGTCGGAATTTGGTAAAATTTGTATGGTTGGACTTGTGGTTGAATGGGCGTTTATATTTTGTAACTTTTATCAGGTTCCGAGACATTGGCCCCACGGGCGATTTTTGAGTTAAATTTCAGATTTTGTTGAAAAATTAGTATTTTCATATGGAATTAATTTTAATAATTTGTATTGATTGAATCGAATTAATTATGACTAGATACGAGGTTTTCGAAGGCTAATTCACGATGCAAAGGCATAGCGGAGTAAAGAATTACACGGTTCGAGGTAAGTGACTTGTCTAACCTTGTGGGGAGAAATTCTCCTTAGGATTGGTATTGATATAATAATTGTGATGTGTTGAAAGTCGTGTGCGTGAGGTGGTGAGTGTGTTCACAGACTAAATGTGGAAGGTTATTGTCACGACCCGAAATTTCTACCTTCGGACCGTGATGGCGCCTAACATTTCACTTGCTAGGCAAGCCAACGTTAGAATAATATTAACCAATTTTTAAATAATTTTTAAATCATTAATAATCAAGTAAACAAATGCGGAAGCAAAGTTTAAAATATAGTGAAATAATCCATAAAAATAATGGTGTCTAAATACCATCCCAGAATTGGTGTCACAAGTGCACGAGCTTCTAGAATAAATACAAATAAAGGTCTGAATAAAATAAAGTTGTCTGAAAATAAACACACAGCTAAAGTAAAATAGATGGGAACTTCAGAATTGCGGACGCCATGCAGTTATACCTCAAGTCTCCTCTAGTAGCTGAAATAAGAGCAAGTCTATGGTACACCGCTGGGACCAACTCTAAACTTTGCACAAGAAGTGTAGAGTGTAGTATCAGTACAACCGACCCCATGTACTGGTAAGTGCTGAGCCTAACCTCGACGAAGTAGTGACGAGGATAAGGCAGTTCACTTACATTAACATGTATGCAATATTAATAACAACAACAAATAAATAGAAATAAATCAGGTAACTCATTTATAATAATTGAAGCCAACCCAACAGCCATAATTCATTATCATTTCAACCAATTCTGTTGCAGCGTGCAACCCGCTCTCACAATATATTCACATTCAATTCTGTTGCAGCGTGCAACCCGCTCTCCCAATAT
>AWOL01S0031766.1:44837-57591 GCA_000715115.1 Nicotiana otophora
TATATATATAGACTTTTAAATAAGTCTGTTGCGGCGTGCAATCCGATCCCCCAATATTGACTTTTCAATAAGTATATTGCGGCGTGCAATCCGATCCCCCAATATTGACTTTTAATAAGTCCGTTGCGGCATGCAACCCGATCCTCTAATATAGACTTTTTAATAAGTCTGTTGCAGCATGCAACCCGATTCTCCAATATTGACTTATAATAAGTATGTTGCGGCGTGCAACCCGATCCTCCAATATGGACTTTTTAATAAGTCTGTTGTGGCTTGCAATCTGATCCTCCAATATTGACTTTTAATAAGTCTGTTGCGGCGTGCAACCCGATCCTCCAATATATCCATTTCAATCAATTCTTATAGAAGAAATTTTCTCAATAAATGCAACAATTAATATAAAGTTATAAGACAACAAGAATAAAATAATTATGATTTAATTATGCAACAAACAATGACAAAAAGCAAATTATTATAGAAATCAGGGAGAAAATAGGCAGTTTAATATTTAATATGCTAAATGTCAAATAACAATTAAAGCACATAATTCAAATAGCATGTAACAATTAATGCAGGAATTCAAGGATTAATATTTGACAAAGAATAGGATAGCAACAATTATTATAAAAATTAATTTATGATTTAAAACAATTTATGATCTTTCGAGTAAGTAGGCAAACAATTAATTTGACGATGTATAGACACTCGTCACCTCGCCTATACGTCGTTCACATGCAATTCACATAACAAATAATTTAACGGTTCTATTCCCTCAAGTCAAGGTTAACCACGACACTTACCTCGCTTTGTAAATTCCAATCAATTATTCAACCACAATTTTTCCTTTTAATTTTGTCTCTAAAAGCTTCAAATCTATTCACAAACAATTCGATATATTCAATACTAATCATAGGAATTAATTCCATATGAATTTACAAATTTTTCGGATAAAAATCCGAAATTCATTAAAATATTCGACAGTGGGACCCACGTCTCAAATCTCGGAAAAACTCACGAAATCCGAACACCCGTTCTACTACGAGTTCAACTTATACAAAATTATCCAATTCCGATATCAAATGGACCTTGAAATCTTAATTTTTAGTTTTGGAAAGATTTTATAAAAAGTCCAATTTCTTCCATCTAAATCCAAAATAAATGATGAATATAGACATGGATTTATGAAATATAATCACTTTTAGTTAAAGAACACTTACCCAATTCAAAGTCGTGAAAATCCCCCTTGAAATCGTCCAAATCCGAGACTTGAAACTCAAAAATGAGTAAAAATAGCTAAGACTCGATTTTATGTATTCTGCCCAGCATTTTCGTATCTGCAGGCTATATTTTCGCACATGCGTCCACGCATTTGCGAGATAAAGCTCGCATTTGCGGAACATGGCAACTTGTCCAGTGGCCGCATCTGCGCCCAAAAATGTCGCACATGCGACATCGCTGAAGAGCACAAGTGACCGCAGAAGCGGTCGTCCTCGCAGGAGCGGCTTGTCCATCGTGGATGCGGTTTCGCACCTGCGATCATTTTTCCGCAGAAGCGGAGCTCGGCAAGGCTGACCAAAGTCAAAGAAGCGACTGGAATTCCGCAGGAGCGACCACGCACCTGCGCACAAAATGCCGCAGGTGCGACACACCAGAACCAGCACTAGGCAGCAGGTTCTAATTGTTCAGTGACTCGTCCGAAACTCATCCGGGCCACTCGGGACCTCCTCCGAATATTCCAACAAGTCCATAAATATAAGACGGACTTACTTGGGGTTTCACTTCACATCAAACAACATCAAAATTATAATTCACACCCCGATTCGAACTTTGAGTTTTAAATTTTTTCATTTGCAAATCTTGTGCCAAAACATATTAATTGAATCCAGAATGACTTCAAATTTGGCACACAAGTCATAAATGACATAACAGAGCTGTTCAAATTTCCAGAATCGGATTCCGGCTTCAATATCAAAAAGTCAACCCCGTGGTCAACTTAGAATCTTTAGCCTTTAAATTGCTAGTTCCGTTAAATAGTCATAACTTAAGCTAGGGACCTCCAAAGTAAATTCTGGGCATACGCCCAAGTCCCAAATTACGATATGGAGCTATCGAAACTGTCAAAATACTGATCCGGGTCCGTTTGCTAAAAATATTGACCAAAGTCAACTCAGTTGAGATTTAAAGCTCTATTTCACATTTAAAGCTCTATTACACAATTTAATCTGTTTTTCACATGAAAACTTTTCTGAAAATTTTACGGACTGCGCACGCAAGTCGAGAAATAATAAATGGTGCTTTTCGAGGTATTAGAACACATAATTACTTATTAAATTTAAAGATGAAATTTTGGGTCATCACAGTTATGTCTTTAAATTGTGTAGATAATTGTTGCATATTAATTAAATTATTTTATCCTGTTATATTAATCATCATTGATCTATTTTTATATTTTTAAAATTTGCTTGACCTTTTCTTGCTAATTGTCTTACTTGTTTAGTTGAAACTTTGTTTCTTTGATTTTGTGCATTAATCGAAAGTTGAATTTCTTAATTGAATTAGTATTAATATAAAGTATTTGACATTTTTAAATTTGGTATTGAGGCAACGTGCTAAAAATTGTGAAATATTATTTTTGCTGAGTTATTCATTCTCGAATATTTTGTGAGATTGTTTTACTCATTGTGATTGAGTCGTGAGCTCCTTATTGTGAAAAATATTATTGTTGTTGATTTATTTTGGCAAGTTGAAATATTTGGGCACTTGAGGTGCAAATTGTGATATATTGTGATATTGATACGCATGCGGTGGTATAAGGTCTGGGTATTGAAACGCATGCGGTGAGATAAAGGTGGCTTGATACGCGTGACTAGTAGGGGAACTACTAGGAGTCATGCGGTGTGATAAGGGTGGCTAAAACGCGGGATGCTATTTCGGAAAAAATATTTTCTTTAAAAATTAAATGTGAAGACTCCCGCGGTGATATAAAGAAATAAAATATTGTGAATTTCTTTATAATTTGGGACTACGAGGCGGTACCTCGGGAGTGCCCTTGTTGATATTTCTTTATGGCTGCATTTGCCTTTGGTTATTTTGTGTTTTTCTTAAAGTTGTAAATTTCTTTTTTCCTTCCGTGAGGTATTAATTGCCCTTGTTCTGTGTAGTTAAATTGTGACATACTACTTGATTCATTCCCATTGTTATTTTTATTATTATTTTGTTAAACTTTTCACCCTGTCTTTTTATTATTTTCAGTAGGGCCTGACCTGACCTCGTCACTACTCTGCCGAGGTTAGGTTTGGCACTTACTGGGTACCGCTGTGGTGTACTCATACTACACTTATACATATCTTTTTGTGCAGATCCAGGTACTTCCTATCAGACCAGGTATCAGTGAACTAGCTGCACGCGGAGACTTCACGGTATATCTGCCAGCGCCCGTAGATCTCGGAGTCCCCTTCTATCCTTATTGTATTACTTTCCTTATTCTCTTTAGACTCTGATGTATCGAGTCACTTAGAATAAATTCTTAGAAGCTTGTGACTTATTTCTATCGGGTTTTGGGAGTTGTAATTATTTAAGTTGTCGTTCTTATTTATTTTAGTTGTTAAGAATTGAGTTTTATATTTATATTCAATTATTGCGCATAATTGATAGGCTTACCTAGTATTAGATACTAGATGTCATCACGACATCCTACTGAGGAAATTTGGGATCGTGGCATCTAATCAAAAGAAAATGAGTTTTGGAGGCGGAAACTAAAGAAAAGAGCCAAAAAAGAAAAAGGAGCAGAAACTATTGGGAAAAAGCCAAAAGAAAAGATATAATCATTCAACTAGAAGAAAATGTAATATTTAAATCATTGCTGGAGCTAGGATCGAATCCAAGTCATCCGGAACAAAAGCATCACTATTCTTCAAAAGCGACAAGTGCCCCCCAAACGATGTTTCATATGAGGGTGCCTAGTTAAATATATATTCATTTATCAGCGCATACAACTCTATACATACATACATATACATAATTGTTTTCGAGCTTAACGGGTGCTGTGACCCTCCCTACTTTCCATGTAGGTCCGCCTCTGCGTGACATTATATATTTGTTGTTTTATTTTTGGTACTATAAAATTTTTATTTTATTATTAATCCAATTACAAAAATAATATTTGACCGTGCGAAGTGCGGATTAGTTAACTAATTTTAGAATAAAAGAAATCAAATACAAGGGTTATTTTGTATTTTGTTGCTTTAGATAATTATAAGTTCATATTGGAACACGTAGTTTATGGAGATTGAACCAAGATAGTATATCTTGTTTGTTATATTATTTTTTTTGCTTATAAGTTGTAACTGTAAATTTAGTTCTTTGTATTGGAAGAGTGGTTCTACCCCTTGGGTAGGATAAGGTTTGCGTACACACTACCTCTTCAGACTCCACTTATAAAATTTTATTGGGTTGTTATTGTTGTTGTTGTATTGGAAGACTGAATAAATTATTAGTATTAGGTATGCGTGTGAGGTGGAAAGTTAGATAAGTTTACACGTTCATATGACAATGTATATAAGTCGGCCCCAAAATAATTTATTTATATAATAAAATTAATTACCTGACAATTAACAAAATGTTAGGTGACACAATCTGTTTGAGCATAATTAGTATTGATATTTATAATTAAAACCTCTAAATTGTAAAGAAAAATAACTAAATACTGCTAATCATATACGAAATAAGTTACACTACCCATGTACATATCAAAAGGTTATAGAGCTGTACTTGTCAAAAGAAGGAAAAAAAATACATATTTGCAAAATACTAGTAGTAGTACCTGTCAATGTTTACATTTTAGATTATATATGGTTATACATATATCTATCTATATTATATTATCTATCTATCTATCTATCTCTCTCTCTCTCTCTATATATATATATATATATATATATATATATATATATACTATATTAAAAGTACGAAGGTCCTTAGCGAAATGTCGGTCGCTATTTTTACCCCTTTAAAAATGGAGTTCGCACTAGACAAAATAGTCATTTAATTAATTTTTTAATATGGAGGATTAATTATTTAATTAGTTCCCTAATATTTATGAATAGTCATTTAATTATTTTTCTAAAATATAGTACTTTGAAATCAACTAAAATTTTAGTACTTATTATTTTTTTTCCTTATTTTAACTAGAATTATTTCCTTTAAATAATATTTGAACCTCTTTCCTTATAGGTATGAACGTAGAACATCATTGTCACTTTAAATTTGTTTTAAGAAGTCAATTATTATTTAAATTAAGGGTTTACCAAATAACAATGATTTTCTTGCTAAGACTCTTTATGATGTATATATTTGAAGAGAAGTTAACATAAATATAAATATAATAAAGGAACTTACAATTTATTTGGTATTTACCAACAGCGTAAATAATTACAATATACAACCTCCCAAGACTGGTAGTACTGAGTCACGAACTCTAACTGAATACATGGAATGATCATGAAGACCGAATATACAATACTGTTTGATTACAAATTAACAGTACAATGAAATGAAAAAACTCCAAGGGACTGCGACGGCCAAGCAGCTCTACCTTGAATCTTTACGATCGCGCTTTAACTCTACTCAAGTCTGATACCTCCAATGCCTCGCTCTGAACAAAAATGTACAAAAGTGTAGAGTGAGCACACCACAGCGGTGCCTAGTAAGTATCAAAACTAACCTCAATGGAGTAGAGACGAGGTACAGTCAAGACACTCACTAGTCTAATAACATGTACAATATAATATAAAAAATACTAGAAAACAATAACAATAAGGGCAGGATAAAACAACCAGTGATATGCACAACAGACAACAAGAATACTATTAATATCCCTCAACAATTAATAAATACAATTATACCCAATTAAATCAAGTCCTTCAAATAAATGTCTTTCACATATAATTCCTTCATTGTCACGACCCAAATTAGACCTCCGTTAGATGTCGTGATGGCACCTAGTCTTTACGACTAGGTAAGCCTAATATTACGAAAAATATAAAGAAAACACAACATCTTAAAGATAAACAGCATATTATGAATAACCAAGAGTAGTACCACTCGGCATATACAAAATAATTTTCTCAAGACCCGGAATATCACTAAGTCACAAACTGCTATAATCTATGTAGCTCTATACAAAAGTCTGAAGATAATAAAGAAAGTCTATAGGCAAGGGAGTAGAAGGAGACTCCGAAGATCTGCAGACGCAAGCAGAAGTACCTTGAAGTCTCCTAGAATCAGCAGCACGCACTAACCCCAAGGCTGATAGCTTGTACCTGGATCTGCACACGAAAAACATGTGCAGGAAAGGGCATGAGTACACCACAATGGTACNTACACCACAATGGTATCCAGTAAGTGCCAAGCCTAACCTCGGTCGAGTAGTGACGAGGTCAGGTCAAGGCCCTACCGGAGTAAATATAATAAATTAAACAGTAAAAGATATAGGCAAAATTTACGGTAATGCAGTTAAAGAAATTCTCGAAAATTTAACAATTAAGGGAGCCCTCGACTCAGAACAAAGTAAACACAATGGGGAATCTCTCGGGATACCGTCCCGTAGTTCTGAATGAATATGCAGTACAGGAGAATCTCCTGAAATACGTCCGTAGTCCCAAAGTAAATATGCAGTGCTGGGGGATATCCCGAAATACGTCCGTAGTCCCAAAGTAAATATGTAGTGCTGGAGGATTTCCCAGAATACGTCAGTAGTCCCAAAGTAAATATACAGTGCTGGGGTATCTCCCGGAATACGTCCGTATTCCCAAAGTAAATATGTATGACAGGGGGGGATCTCCCGGAATACGTCTGTAGTCCCAATTTAAATATGCAACGCAAGATGTAATGGCAAGTATGGCATCGAGTTATACAGTTTATACTGAACACAGACAAGGAAAATAGGGATTTAACTAAGCATGGCGCACAGAATGTCAAATAGGCAGTTAAAACACGTAAGCATGCTTTTCTAGTCTAAACTAAACAATTAAGCATATTAGTGCAATTTAATAAGAGGAACAATTTATGATTAAAAAAGGATAAACGGAATTTTTACAATAACAGCCAATGTACGTACTCGTCACCTCACGTACACGATGCTCACACACCAAGTAATATCGAAATATCCTAAGAGGAAAGTCCCCAACACAAGGTTAGGCAAGCCACTTACCTCGAACCGCTCAAATCGCCTCGATAACACGTTCTTGCCACGAGTATCCGACTCCAAATGGCCTGAATCTATTCAAATAAATTGCATAATGTAAATATAACTACAAGTAACTAATTTAGCTAATTAATTCAAAGCTAAAGCATGAAATTAGGAAAAACGCCCAAAAGTCACTTCGGGCCCACGTCTCGGAATCAGGTAAAAATTATAATTTATAAACACTCATTCACTCACGAGTTCACTCAAACAAAAATCATCTAAAACCGACGTCAAATTCCCATTCAAATCTTAGATTTTCAATTGGGTAACCTTTTCCCCCATTTCCAAACTTCTACCCTCAATTTCCTTAATTAGACGAGGAAAACAACAATAGATTGTTGTATTATGATCAAAATAGAGTTAGAATTCGCTGCCCAATAGTTCTCCTTCAAAATCCCTCGATAACTCATCTCCCACCTAGCTCCAAATCAAATTTTGTGTTATGAAATTTCAAACCCTCGAAATCCCCTTTTCTGCCCAGCGATTTCCGCATCTGCGCTCATGGGGCCGCATCTGCGGTCTCTCACCTGCGGAAAACTCAACGCAGGTGCGGAAGTCACTTATTGGACTGGGTCTGCATCTACGACCCCTGGGCCGCATCTGCGGACGACCAGCCGCACCTGCGAGCCTAGCATGCCCTGTCCAATTCAGCATCTGCGAACTCCCAAGCGCACCTGCGGACTCTCCTCCGCAGGTGCGAAACAACAAAACCAGCAATGCACCAGATTTTTCTAAGTCCAAATTTCTTCCCGTTAAGCATTCGAAACATACCCGAGGCCCTCGGGACCTCAACCAAACATACCAACTAATCCTAAAATACCATACGAACTTAGTCGAGCCTTCAAACTACGTCGAACGACACCAAAATCATGAATTAAGCTCGGATTCAAGCCTAAGAATTTAAAATTTTCCAAATTCTACAAACGACACCGAACCACATCAAATCTAGTCCGAATGACCTCAAATTTTACACAAAGGTCGCAAATGATATTACGAACCTACAGCCACTTTTGGAATTCCATTTCGAGCTCGATATCAAAATTTCCACTATCGGCCAAAATCGACGAAAAACTAACTTTCGCCAATTCAAGTCTAAATCTACTATAGACCTCCAAAACACATTCCGAACATACTCTTAACCCCAAAATCACTCAACGGAGCTAAAGGAGTCGACGGAATTCCATTCGGGATCCGTCTTTACACAGTTCCGACTACGGTCCAAATTCTAAGGCTTAAACTCACAACTAGGGACTAAGTGTCCCAAAACTCTCTGAATTCCATAACCAATCACTCCGGCAAGTCCCAAAAGTAGAAACAAATATGGGGAAAGCAGATATTAGGGTATCGAGGCTCAAATTCTCAAAATGACCGATCGGGTCGTTACATCCTCCCCCTCTTAAAATAATCGTTCGTCCTCGAATGAGTATAAAGACATACCTAAAACTGTGAAAAGATAAGGGTACTGGATGTGCATATCCTGTTCGGTCTCCCAAGTCGCCTCCTCGACCGGCTGACCCCTCCACTGGACCTTTACTAAATCAATATTCTTTGCCCTGATCTTTCTGACCTACCTGTCCAATATGGCTACTGGCTCCTCAACATAAGATAAATCCTTGTCCAATTGGGCTGAGCTGAAATCCTATACATGAGTCGAATCACCGTGATACTTTCGGAGCATAGAAACGTGGAATACCGGATGAACTCCTACTAGGCTGGGAGGCAAGGCAAGCTCATAAGCAACCTCCCCAACGCGCCGCAATATCTCAAAAGGACCAATGAACCTCAGGCTCAGCTTTCCCTTCTTCCCGAACCTCATGATGCCCTTCATACGCGATACCCGAAGCAAGACCAGCTCACCAACCATAAATGCCAAATCACGAACCTTACGGTCTACATAACTCTTCTGCCTGGACTGGGCTGTGCGAAGTCTCTCCTGAATCACCTTCACCTTATCCAGGGCATCCTGGACCAAATTTGTACCCAACAATTGGGCCTCGCCCAGCTCAAACCATCACACTGGGGACCGGCACCGCCTACCATACAAAGCCTCATACGGTGCCATCTGAATGCTGGACTGGTACCTGTTGTTGTAGGCAAACTATGCAAGTGGGAAGTATTGGTCCCATGACCCTCCGAACTCCATCACACAGGCACAGAGCATATCCTCAAGAATCTGAATCATGCGCTCGGATTGCCCGTCCGTCTGAGGGTGAAAGGTTGTGCTCAACTCCACCCTAGTACCCAACTCCTGTTGTACGGCTCTCAAAATCGTGATGTGAACTGTGTACCTCTGTCTGAAATGGTGGATACTGGAATACCATGAAGGCGGATAATCTCTCTGATATAAATCTCAGCCAATCTCTTTGAAGAGTAAGTGGTCAACATTGGAATAAAATGAGCTGACTTGGTCAGCCAATCCACGATCACCCAAATAGCATCGAACTTTCTCAAAGTCCGAGGAGTCCAACCACAAAGTCCATGGTGATCCGCTCCCATTTTCACTCTGGGTCTCTAACTTCTGAAGTAATCCACCCGGTTTCCGATGCTCATATTTAACCTGCTGACGGTTGAGACACTTGGCCACAAACCCAACTATATCCTTCTTTATCCTCCTCCACTAGTAGTGCTGTCTCAAATCCTGATACATCTTCGCGGCACCGGGATGAATGGAGTACCGCGAGCTATGGGCCTTCTCGAAAATCAACTCCCGAAGCCCATCTACATTGGGCACACAAATCCAGTCCTGCATCCTCATCACACCGTCATCACCAATAGTCACATCTCTGGCATCATCTCGCCGAACCCTGTCCTGAAGAACTAGAAGATGAGGATCATCATACTGGCGCTCCCTGATACGGTCATAAAGAGAAGACCGAGCAACCATACAAGCTAATACCCAGCTAAGCTCTGAAATATCCAATCTCACCAACTGGCTGGCTAAGGCCTGAACATCCAAGGCTAAGGGCCTCTCAGCTGTCGGAAGATATGCCAAACTCTCTGCTCGGTGACTCAAGGCGTCGGCCACTACATTGGCCTTCCCCGGATGGTACAATATAGTGATATCATAGTCTTTAAGTAGCTCCAACCACCTCCGCTGATGCAAATTAAGGTCTTTTTTCATGGACAAGTACTGCAAACTCCGGTGATCAGTGTAGATCTCACAAGAAACACCATACAAATAATGATGCCAGATCTTCAGGGCGTGAACAATAGCTGCTAACTCGAGATCATGGATCGGATAATTCTTCTCATGCACCTTTAATTGTCTAGACGTGTAGGCAATCACCCTACCATCTTGCATCAATACCGCTCCAAGGCTAATCCTCGCGGCATCACAATAGACAGTGTAGGACCCCGAACCTGTAGGCAATACTAATACTGGGGCTGTAGTCAAGGCTGTCTTGAGCTTCTGAAAGCTCTCCTCACACTCCTCGGTCCACCTGAACAGAGCACCCTTCTGGGTCAGCCTAGTCATAGGTGCTACAATGGATGAAAATCCCCCCACAAAGCAACGGTAATACCCCGCCAAACCAAGGAAACTGCGGATCTCCGTAGCTGATGACGGTCTGGGCCAACTCTGCACTGCCTCCACCTTCTTAGGATCTACCTTGATCCCATCACAAGACACTATGTGGCCCAAGAATGCCACTGAATCAAGCCAGAATTCACACTTAGAAAATTTTGCATACAATTTCTTCTCCTTCAAAGTCTGAAGCACGGTCTTCATGTGTTACTCATGATCTTCCCGAGACCAGTAATATACCAGGATGTCGTCAATAAATACAATGATGAAGGAATCACGATAAGGTCGGAACACACTATACATCAAATGCATAAAGATTGTTGGGGCATTGGTCAGTCCAAATGACATGACAAGAAACTTATAGTGACCATATCTGGTCCTGAAAGCAGTCTTCGGGATGTCCGGCTCCCGAATCTTCAACTGATGATAGCCATAACGCAAGTCAATATTAGAAAACACCCTGGCACCCTGTAGCTGATTAAATAAATCATCAATGCGAGGCAAAGGATACATGTTCTTCACTGTAACTTTGTTCAATTGCTGATAATTAATACACATACGCATAGAACCATCCTTATTCTTCACAAATAAGAATAGAGCACCCCAAGGTGATACTCTGGGCCTGATGAAACCCTTATTAAGCAACTCCTGCAACTACTCCTTCAACTCCTTCAACTCAGGAGGAGCCATACGGTAAGGAGGAATAGATATGGGTTGAGTGCCCGGCAATAAATCAATGCCGAAATCAATATCTCTGTCGGGCGGCATTCCCGAAAGATCAGCTGGAAACACATCTGGAAAGTCCCTCACTACTGGAACTAACTCAACTGTAGGGGTATCAATACTGACATCTCTCACATAGGCCAAATACGCATCACACCCCTTCTCAACCATTCGCTGAGCCTTAAGAAATGAAATGACCCTGCGGGGAGTATACTCTAAGGTACCTCTCCACTCTAATCTCGGCAAGCCTGGCATAGCCAGCGTCACAGTCTTAGCGTGACAATCAAGAATAGCATAATGAGGCGACAACCAGTCCATGCCCAAGATAACATCAAAATCTACCATACTGAGTAATAACAAATTGGATGTGGTCTCAAAACCACTAAGAGCAATCAAACACAACCGATATACGCAGTCCACAATGAGAGAATCTCCCACAGGAGTAGATACATAAGCAGGGGAACTCAATGAATCCCGAGATATCCCCAAATGTGGAGCAAAAAAAGAAGATGCATATGAGTACGTAGAGCCTGGGTCAAATAATACCGACGCATCCCTATGACAGACATGGACAATACCTGTGATGACTGAATCTGAAGCAACAGCCTCTGAACAGGCTGGAAGGGCATAGTACCTGGCATGGCCTCCCCCTCTAGGGCGACCTCGACCTCCCTGACCTCCACCTTGAGCTGGCTGAGGAGGTGGGGTGGCAGCTGGTGCTGGAAGAATGCCGGAGGACCCGGTGGAGCACGTGGAGGCTGATAAGTCTGTGGAGGTGCGCCCCTCCTGTCTTTGGGGCAATCTCTAACCAGGTGACGAGTGTTACCACACTCAAAACAACCTCTCGGAGGACACGGTGGCTGAGACTAACTCGGACCTGTCCTGCTGGATTGGCCGATAATAGCACCTCGAGTATGAGGCATACTGGATACTGGTGGTGCATAATAGGGCTCCTGAGGTTTAGGAGGAGCTGGAACACCGCTGGCTGCTGGAAGAGCTGAATGAACAGGGCGACTCACAAAACCCCTACCATAGCGTGCTGGTGGTTCACGAGCTCCTGAATAATGACCAGTCTCTCGAGACCTCTTGGCCTTTCTCTTCTCTCTGTCCCGGGAAAACATGCCCTCCACCCTCCTGGCAATGCTCACTGCCTGCTAATAAGTGATATCCATCTCCAACTCCCTGGCCATACTGGTCTGAATACTGGGGTGGAGTCCCTCAATGAAGCGACGAACCCTCTCTCTGACTGTAGCAACTAGAGC
>AWOL01S0031766.1:71248-84333 GCA_000715115.1 Nicotiana otophora
TTGCTAATTGCGGGGGCTACGTACGCACGAGGTGACGAGAGTCTGTGCGTAGCTACTATTAATGCTAAAGTCCGGATAGTTTAGGACTCAAAGCATGAATTACTTGTGTAAATTATATTCTTTATTAATTAAATTATTTGATGTGTATATTGTGAATTGTTATGAAAGGTAGTAAAAGATGAAATTTTCATATGCTTAATTTTTGTTTAGATTAAATAAATATTAAAAAAAATTGTTCATCCTCTCGAATTTATCTTATAATAAACATACTCTCATTCCCGGAGGTACATAAGAAAAATGTCCTCCTTTCTTGTGGAGCGGGCCGAACGCCTCAGCAGGATAGATGCATCTATGGATCGTGTTGCACATCCCTCGGAAGTGTACACGACACTCTGGACCGGGCCGAACGACCTCGGCAGAAATCGTGCTTAATAAAAATAATTACACGATACTTTAATAGTTTATTTCAACTTGTGAAGCTAATTGATAAATTAAAAATATTTGGAATTTATTGAATTATTATTCCTGCTTGTTAAGAATTATTGTTATTCCTGTAAATAAGACGAATTGATAAATTTAAAAATTTATTTGAATTGAAGGAATTTAATTAATATATTGAGAATTGCTGCATTTGAAGGAATTTAAATATTTCTACTGGTCAATAAAATTACTGTTAACTCTGTGAATCACGTTGATATAAATAATTCTATTTCATGATTATTTAATATTATTGACCCATAGTGAGTGTCAAAGTCGGTCATCTCGTCGCTACCACTTCGAGATTAGGCTTGATACTTACTGGGTACACGTTGTTTTCGTACTCATATTGTACATGTTGCACATTTTATTGTGCATGTACATATATGTATAGCAGCCTTGTGGGCGCAGAGGTCTGGTTAATAATTGTGGGGACATAGGTGGGCTGCATTCTATATTACGATCCGCAGCTAACAGAGTCTCCTTCAGAGTTATTATATTTTCATGTCTAAATTGTATTCTGGACAGATGCTGTATTTTATTTTTAATTCTCTAGTAAATGCGCATGCACTTGTGACACCGGGTTTTGGGAGTGGTTGTGAATTGTTTAGAAATTTAGTTGCTAAAAATATTTATCATTTACTCTATGAGTTTTATCTTTACTATTTCATTGAAGAAATTTTTAGTTCAAAAATACTAAAATAGGTAATTAAGTTAATTGATTATGGTTGGCTTGCCTGACAGTGGTGTCCGGCGCCATTACGGCTTTGTTTTTTGGATTTTGGGTCGTGACAAGATAAGTTGGTGGGAAGTTTAACTAAAAATTCATAAAGGTATTATGCATTATTTGTTAAGTACGATATAAAACAGTTTAAGTTTGGTAAATAAAATAAATCATTAATTTTGTTTTGATATTCAGAAACTACCAGTAATCATTTTTTATCATAATATTTTAGATATTTATATCATCTACACTTTGCATACATTAATATTTTTAACGATCCACTCTGTTTACAATGAAGTTCTATTTTACGTTCTTGCAAGTGAAAGAAATAAATATTGTTTTGAAAGATATTCCATATGAATTATAGTTATACTATTATCTGCAGTAGTCTACAGGCATATATGGTGCTTTTTTCTCTTAATTGTATCTTACTTGATTACCTAAATTTTATTTAGTAAATAAAAAAGGACTCATTATTCAATTCAACTCTTGATTTCTACAAATGAGATTATAACTCTAACACTTATTTTTATATAAATAAATATTAATTATAGACGTATATGAAGAAGAAGTGCATGATATGTTAGGTTTTTTTAAGTAATGTGTGAATAGGAAATGGAGGGAAAAAATATATTTTAAATAATTCTTTTTTACAATGAAACTTTATCCCTACTAGAAAGGGAGAGAAAGAGGGGTGTTCCTCAAGCAAACTTATACCGATTGTATCATCATTGAGTTAGTTCCTTATTTTTTCCATTTTGCCTTTTCTTTCATAAATAATAATACTTCTAATAGTTTGACAATATATATATATATATATATATATTTTGAAAGTATCTTTTAACATTTGAAAAAAAATATTTAATGTTAACCAACAAAAAAGAAATTCATTTTACGATTGTTAACTGTAGATATTGATTACTTATTCATTTTAAAAGATTATGTTTGGATCATATTTGGTTGAAGTTTGAAAAATTAGTATTTTAAGTTAAATTTGAAGTTGAAATTGTGTTTGACATGAATTTCACTTACAGAAGAAGTTAGAACTTTTGTGAAGGAAACATTACTTTCTTTGAGATACTAAAACAAAACTTTTAGGGTCAAAATGTTTTTTCTTAAAACTAAAATTAAAATTAAAATAATAGATAAAATTATAAAATAAATATTGAATTGCAAATAATGTGTGTTCAAATGCCCTTATAAATAAATTAAAAACAATTCTTAAAGTATGCATATGATTAAATTTAGTATTTTGCAATACATATCTTATAATAATGATATGAGATAAGCGTGCAACGCACGTTCAGAGAGACTAGTTATATTAAAAGCACAAAGGCCCTTAGCTAAATATCGTTCGTCTTTTTTACCCTTTAGAAATATAGTTCACACTAGATAAAATAATCATTTAATTAATATTAGGGACTTTAAAATTAACTAAAAATTTAGTTATTGAATGTTTCCTTATTAGAATTATGTAAAATATCAAATTTCTAAAAGGAAAGTAATAACGCAATAGATTACGATAGGAATCTTTCAACCCGTTTGTACTCTTATTCGGTTAAGGAGTTTTTTATTTTGCTATTAAACTTTAATTATTCTGAAATCTATATCTATATCTATATACTATATTAAAAGCACGAATGTCGTTCGCCTTTTTTACCCTTTTAAAATAGAGTTCGCATTAGACAAAATAGTCATTTAGTTATTCTCCTAGCTAATATTTAGGTGTTTGAATCAAATCAAATTTATTATTTTTAAATTTTTTCTTATCTGAATTAAATAAGAAGTCTTTATATTTAGGAATTCAAAATAATTAAAATTTTACCTAGATTGTTTCCAAGGCAATACCTTAATTTACTGTAATGCATGTTTCCGTCAACCAGATGAAAAGGACTTTTTTTGGTAAAAATATGTTTATTACAAAATTTGACTTTAAGAAATAAGAATTAGCTTTGAAATTCGTCTCACAGCTAATAGGATCCATCACAAACCTATAGCTAAATTCTACTCAGCAATGAATATTTGTTGTCACGACCCAATTTCACCTATAGGTCGTGATGGCGCCCAACACTACATCTAGGCAAGCCAACTAAATAAATTAAGCATACATTGACAAATTTTAAAACCAAAAAAATAATAAAATACCAAATTCTATCAATGTGTGTGCCAAGACCTGGTGTCACAAGTGTATGAGCATCTAGTAGATTATACAAAACCTCAAATACTGTCTGAAATAAAAATAGAGAGAATGAAAAATACAAGGAGAGACACTAGTAGCTGCAGAACGCCTCAGAAAGGCAGCTCATCACTATGCCCCTAGATAACGTGGGTGTAAAACGATAGGTCCCCCACTAGTACTTGCCTCACGTCCTGCACAAAAAGTGCAGCAAGTGTAGTATGAGTAGGTAAACAACGTGTACCCAGTAAGTATCAAGCCTAAACTCGAAGTGGTAGAGACGAGATGGCCGACTTTGACACTCACTATGGGTCAATAATAATAATTGAAATACAACTAGAATATTTAAATCAGCATGATTCACAGAATTTACAATAATTTATTTAATCAGCGGGATTAATCAAATTCCTTCAAATGCAACAATTCTCAATATATTAATTAAATTCCTTCAATTCAAATAATTTCCACTTTATCAATTAATCTCATTTAGAGGAATAACAATTAATTCCTTAACAAGCAGGAATAATAATTCACTAAATTTCAAGGATTCTTCAATTTATCAATTAGCTTCGCAAGTTGAAATAAACTATTAAAGTATCGTGTAATTATTATTATTAAGCACGATTTCTGTTGAGGACGTACGGCCCGATCCAGAGTGTCATGTACACTGCCGAGGGACGTGCGGCACGATCCATAGATGCATCTATCCTGCCGAGGCGTTCGGCCCGCTCCACAAGAAAGGAGAACATTTTCTTATGTACCTCCGGAAGGAGAGTATATTTATTATAAGATAAATTCGGGAGGAAGAATAATTTCTTTTAATAATTAATTAATTTAAACAGAAAACCAATCATATGAGATTTCCATCCTTTAATATCTTTATCTAACAATTCACAATATATTCATATATATCAATTAATATTAATTAAACAAAGAATACAATTTACACAAGTAATTCGTACTTTGAGTCCTAAACTACCCGGACTTTAGCATTAATAGTAGCTACGCACGGACTCTCGTCACCTCGTGCGTACGTAGCTCCCGCAATTAGCAATAATTATCCAATTTAATTCCTATGGGATAATTTTCCCCTCACAAGATTAGACAAGAGACTTACCTCGTCTCAAAGTTCACTTTTCGATTATCGCGTCGCGTAAAGTTTTCGATTCGGTGCCGAAAAATCCGAAACTATCCAAAAGTTATATAAAATAATTAATATATGTTCAATAATTCGAAATTCACTATTTAATAAATTACCCTATCCAAAATGGTAAAATTCTTAAAATTCACCTCGGGCCCACGTGCTCGGATTCTGGAAATTTTCGGATGAAAACGTTACCCATAATCTCAAGAACTAGAATATATAATTTCTACCCAATTCCATAACTATTTTCGTGGTTAAAATCTCACTTTTATAAAAATCCAGGTTTTTTATCTAAATCTTTGATTGCTAAGATTTACTAGTTATAATCTACTTATAATCTATGTATTTAACTCAAAGGGTGTAGAATTAACTTACCTCCCAGTTGTTAGTTGAAATCTCCTCTCAAAAAGCTCCATAATCGCCAAAGAATGGAAGCAAACGGGCAAAAATGGTGAATTTTCATTCTTTTAAACTTTCTGCCAAACAGGTCTTTCGCACCTGCGGCTCTGCACCTGCGGAAAATCCTCGCAGGTGCGAGTTCCACTTGCCTAGCCAATTCTCGCATTTGCGCACACAGCTTCACATCTGCGCGTTCGCAGGTGCGCAAATCATCCGCATCTGCGGTCGATTGCCCTCTTCCCTTTTCCGCTTCTGCGCACAAAAACTCGCATCTGCGAGGTTCACTCCTGCGAGCTACTGCCGCACCTGCGAGTGTCGCACCTGCGGCTGGCCAAGCGCAGGTGCGATTCTGGCAGTAGCTGGGAGCTTCAGTTTTGGTTCTCAACTTCTAACTTGGCTCGAGCCTCGTCCGGTTGACACTCGGGGGCCCCGAGACCCCGCCCGAACATACCAACAAGTTTGAAATCATAAAACGGACTCGCTCAAACTCACGAAATGTGTAAGACAACATCAAATCTATGAATCACACCTCAAACCAAATTGATTCAAACTTAAGAATTTCAAGTTCTTCAATTTACTTATAATGCGCCGAAATATACTTAAACTACTCAGAATGACACGCAATTTTGCGTGCAAGTCTTAAATCACTATACGGACCTATTCCCAAACTCGGAATTCCAAACGGACTTTAATTACTCAAAAATCTACCCCAAACCAAATTTAAAGAATTTTAAACCTTCAAACAGTTGATTTTTACTTTTAAGCATCAAAACGCTCCCGGGTTATCCCAAACTCGATTCGGACATACGCCCAAGTCCAAAATCATCATACGAACCTATTGGAACCGTCAAATCCCGATTCCTGGGTCGTTTTCTCAAAATGTTGACCGAAGTCAAACTTGTCCATTTAAAGCTAACTTAAGGAACCAAGTGTTTCGATTTCAACCCACACACTTTCAAATCCCGAACCAACTATCCCCACGAGTCATAAATTAATAAAAGCATGTTTGGGGAGTTTTATTTTAGGGAACGGGTTTCTAAAAGTTAAAATGATCGGTTGGGTCATTACATTCTCCACCTCTTAAATAAACATTCATCCTCGAACGGGTTTAGAATAATACCTGGAGTGCTAAATAAGTGTGGATATTTGCTCTGCATGTCCTCCTCGGCCTCCCAAGTCACTTCCTTGACTGGTTGGCCCCTCCACTGGACCTTTACTGCAAAAATCCTCTTGGACCTCAACTGGCGAACTTGATTATCAACAATGGCAAATGTCTCTTCTTCATGACCCAAACTCTTATTCTAGCTGAACTGTGTTGAAGTCCAACACATGTGATAGGTCAGCATGATACTTCCGGAGCATAGATATATGGAAAATCGGATGAACTCCCGATAGACTAGGAGGCAATGCAAGCTCATAAGCAACCTCCCCAACTCGTCTCAACACCTCAAATGGGCCTATAAACCTTGGGCTCAACTTGCCCTTCTTCCCGAATCTCATAATTCCCTTCATCGGCAAAACCTTCAAGAGAACTTTTGCACCTACCATAAATGATAAATCACGCGCTTTCTGATCCGCGTAACTCTTCTGTCTAGACGGTGATGTACGAAGTCGCTCCTGAATTAACTTTACCTTTTCCAAGGCATCCTTTACCAAATCATTACCATACAACTTAGCCTCACGTGGCTCAAACCATCCGATAGATGAACGGCATCGACGGCCATATAAAGCCTCAAATGGAGCCATCTCGATGCTGGATTGGTAACTGTTATTATAAGCAAACTCGGCTAAAGGCAGGAAACGATCCCATTGACCTCCAAAGTCAATCACACATGCCCTGAGCATATCCTCCAAAATCTAAACTGTCCGCTCTGACTGCCTGTCGGTCTGCGGGTGAAAGGTTGTGCTGAGCTCTACACGGGTCCCTAATTCACTCTATACTGCTCTCTAGAAATGTGAAGTAAACTGAGGGCCTCTATGTGATATGATGGAAATTGGCACACCGTGTACCCGAAATATCTCCTGAATATAAATCTGGGCCAATCTCTCTGAAGTATACGTAGTCACAACAGGAATAAAATGTGCCGACTTGGTCAAACGTCCTCAAGGTCCGCGGCAACCCAACTACAAAGTCCATAGTAATTCGTTCCTATTTCCACTTCGGTATGGTCATCTGCTGAAGTAGGCCACCTGGTCTCTGGTGCTCATATTTAACTTGCTTGCAATTTAGACACCTAGCTACATACTCAACTATGTCCTTTTTCATTTGTCGCCACCAATAATGCTGCCTCAAGTCACGATACATCTTTGTAGCACCTGGATGAATAGAATACCGGGAATTGTGTACCTCCTCCAAGATCTTTTTCCTCAGTTCATGCACATTAGGAACACACAAACGATCCTGGAGTCGCAGAACACCATCCGCACCAATAGTAACTTCCTTGGCACCACCTCGTAGTACCGTTTCTCGAAGAACCATTAAGTGTGGGTCATCATACTGGCGAGCCTTGATCTGCTCAAATAGTGAAGACTGAGCTACGACACATGCAAGAACTCGGCTGGGCTTTGAAATATCTAGCCGCACAAGTCTGTTGGCCAAGGACTGGATATCCAAAGTTAATGGCCTCTCTTCTGCTGAAATGAAAGCCAAACTACCCATACTCTCCGCCTTTCCACTCAAGGCATCTGCAACTACATTTGCTTTACCTGGATGATATAGGATAGTAATATCATAATCTTTTAGTAATTCTAGCCATCTGTGCTGCCTCAAATTTAGGTCCCTCTGCTTGAACAAATGCTGCAAACTGCGATGATAAGTATAAACTTCACAAGACACCCCATAAAGATAATGCCTCCAAATCTTAAGAGCGTGAACAATCGCAACTAACTCCAAATTATGTACCGGATAATTCTGCTCGTGGGGCTTCAACTGGCGTGAAGCATATGCAATAACTCGCCCTTTCTGCATTAATACACAACCCAAACCAACGCGTGAAGCGTCGCAATACACTGTATACATTCCCGAACTGGAAGGTAACACTAACACTGGTGTTGTAGTCAATGATGTCTTGAGCTTCTGAAAAGCTTGACTCACAATCATCGGACCATCGGAACTGAACACCCTTCTGGGTTAATTTGGTCAAAGGTATTGCAATAGATGAAAAGCCTTCCACAAACCGATGATAATAACCTGCTAAACCCAGAAAACTCCTGATCTTAGTCGCCAAAGTAGGTCGATGTCAATTATGAACTGCCTCAATCTTTTTGGGATCAACTTTAATACCTTCGCCCGATACAATATGTCCCAAAAATGCTACAGACTCTAGCCAAAACTCACATTTAGAGAACTTAGCATATAACGTTTATCCCCGCAATGTCTGAAGCACTACTCTCATATGCTGCTCATGTTCCTCTTTACTACGCGAGTAGATCAAAATGTCATCAATGAACACAATGACAAACGAATCAATATATGGCCTGAATACCCTGTTCATCAGATCCATAACTGTTGCCGGGGAATTAGTTAAACCGAAAGACATTACCAGAAACTCATAGTGACCATATCTAGTACGGAAAACAGTTTTCGGAACATCCGAATCTCGAATCTTCAACTAATGATACCCCGACCTCAAGTCAATCTTAGAGAACACCCTAGCACCCAGCAACTGGTCAAATAGGTCATCAATATGCGGCAACGAGTACTTGTTCTTAATAGTAAATTTGTTCAATTGGCGATAGTCAATACACATTCGCATTATGCCATCTTTCTTCTTCACAAATAATACTGGTGCACCCCAAGGCGATACACTCGGTCTGACAAACCCTTTGGCTAGTAACTCTTCAAGTTGTTCTTTTAACTCTTTCGATTCTTTCGGAGCCATGCGATACGGTGGAATAGATATAGGCTGAGTATCTGGAGCCAAGTCAATACAGAAATTAATATCCCGATCAGGTGGCATACTAGGAAGATCTGAAGTAAATACATCGGAGAAATCCCGAACTACTGGCACTGAATCAATAGCCGGAGTCTCTACAGTAGTATCCCGAACATAGGCTAGATAAGCCAAACAACCCTTCTCAACTATGTGTTGAGCCTTTATAAAAGAAATAACCCAATTAAATGAACTAACCGACAAACATTTCCACTCCAGCCTAGGCAAAGATAGAATAGCCAAGGTAACCGTTTTGGCATGACAATATAGAATAGCATGATATGGAGATAACCAGTCCATACCCAGAATAATTTCAAAATCGGTCATCTAGAGAAATAAAAGATCTTCTCTAGTTTCATAACCACATAATGTAATAATACAAGACCGGTAGATCTGGTTCACAATAACAGAATCGCCTACAGGAGTGGATACATAAACAGGAGTACTCAAGGACTCACAAGAAACACCCGGAAATGGAGCAAATAGAAATGACACATATGAATACCTGGATCCTGGATCAAATAATACTATTGCAAACAGAAATAATACCTATAATCATAGCATCTGAGGCCTCTGCATCTGGTCTAGCCGGAAAAGCATAGAACCGAGTTGGAGCGCCAACTAGATGGCCTCCGCCTGGCTGACCTCCACCTCTAGGACGGCCCCTACCCACCTGTCCTCCACCTCTTGGTGGTCGGACTACTGGTGGAGCAACTGGTCCGGTAAGCATAGGCTGCTGACCCTACTGTACTGGTCTACCCCGAAGCTTGGGGCAAAACCTCCTCATGTGATTGGGATCCCCGTACTAGTAACAACTCTTCGGTGCGATGGGCTGCAGACTAAGAGTCTGGCCTTGGGGACCTGAATACCCACTGGGAGGACCCTGAATAGCTGGTGGGAGGTAAGAACTCTCTGGTATAGCACTGAGATAAGGTCGCACTGGAGTACCCCGAGGAGGTGGTGGTGCTGGAAATGGGGGTCTGCTGGACTGCCCCCTCACGAACTAACCTCTGCCCCCAGACAGAGCACCTCTGAACTCTCCAAAGTACCTGAACCGCTTATATCTCATAATCTGCTCTCGGCTCCGCTGACACACACCCTCAATCCTCTGGGCTATCTCCACAACTAGCTCATAAGAAGTACCCATCTCAACCTCTCGAGCCATAGTGGCCTGACTACCAGTATGTAAACTAGCTACAAACCTCCGCACTCTCTCCGCCTCAGTAGGGAGTATCATAAGTGCATGGCGAGATAATTCAGATAACCTCACCTCATAATCGGTCACTGACATCTGACCCTGATGGAGCTGCTCAAACTGAAACCACAACTCTTCCCTCTGGGAGGGTGGAATATACCTGTCCAGGAAGATACGGGTGAACCTGTCCCAAGTCATGGAAGGAGAATCTGCTGGTCTGCCAAGAACATAAGACTGCCACAATCTACGAGCTTTGCCCTCTAGCTGAAAAGTAGCAAAGTCTACCCCATGAGACTCCAATATCCTCATGTTGTGCAGACTGTCCCTGCAATGATCAATGAAGTCATGTGTATCCTCATGTCGCTCACCCCCGAAGATAGGAGGATGTAGTCTAGTCTATCGGTCCAATAGTTTTTGAGGATCGGCGGCTACAGCTGGCCTGGGCTCAGGTGTAGCTGCTGCCACTGGCTGGGCTCCACCCACGGGTAGTGCACCCTGGGTTTGCTATGCAGCAGCTGCCTATCCATGAGACTGTGCGGTAGGGGTTTGTGCTCCCCTGCCCGCTTGAGATATGGCTGGGTCTGCCGGAAATAAACCGGCCTGAATCATATTGTCCATGAACCGCAGCATACGACCCATGACATCCTGAAATCCCGGTGCAGATGTGAAATTCACCGGAGTTGTCTCTGCCAGAGGCACTTCATCCTGTTCCTCAACAATGGGGTTCTCTGTTGTACCCACTGGCGGCATAACTGGAACAGCCCTGGGACGTCCTCGCCATCTGCCACGGGTTGGAGCCCTCCCTCGGCCTCTGCCTCAGCCTTTAGCAACTGGGGGAGTAGCTCTTCCCTGGCCTGGAACCTCATTCGAGCGCGTTCTCACCATCTGAGAGAGAATAAGAGAAGGATATTTAGAACTACATCAATTGCACGATGAAATATGAAGAAAGGTAATTTCCTAACACCCTATAGCCTCTCGAAGATAAGTACAGACGTCTCCGTATCGATCCGCAAGACTCTGTTAGGCCTGCTCATAACTTGTGAGACCTACGTAAACCTAGTTCTCTGATACCATATTTCTCACGACCCAATTTCACCTATAGGTCGTGATGGCGCCCAACACTACAGCTAGGCAAGCCAACTAAATAAATTAAGCATACATTGACAAAATTTAAAACCAAAAAAATAATAAAACACCAAACTCTACCAATGTGTGTGCCAAGACCTGGTGTCACAAGTGTATGAGCATCTAGTAGATTATACAAAACCTCTAATACTGTCTGAAATAAAAATAGACAGAATAAAAAATACAAGGAGAGACACTAGTAGCTGCAGAACGCCTCAGAAAGGCAGCTCGCCACTATGCCCCTAGATAACGTGGGTGTAAGACGATAGGCCCCCCACTAATACATGCCTCAGGTCCTACACAAAAAGTGCAGCAAGTGTAGTATGAGTAGGTAAACAACGTGTACCCAGTAAGTATCAAGCCTAATCTCGAAGTGGTAGAGACGAGATGACCGACTTTGACACTCACTATGGGTCAATAATAATAATTGAAATACAACTAGAATATTTAAATCAGCATGATTCACAGAATTTACAATAATTTATTTAACCAGCGGGAATAATCAAATTCCTTCAAATGCAACAATTCTCAATATATTAATTAAATTCCTTCAATTCAAATAATTTCCAATTTATCAATTAATCTCGTTTACAGGAATAACAATTAATTCCTTAACAAGCAGGAATAATAATTCATTAAATTTCAAGGACTCTCCAATTTATCATTTAGCTTCGCAAGCTGAAATAAACTATTAAAGTATCGTGTAATCATTATTATTAAGCACGATTTCTGCCGAGGACGTACGACCCGATCCAGAATGTCGTGTATACTACCGAGGGATGTGCGGCACGATCCATAGATGCATCTATCCCGCCGAGTCGTTCACCCCCTCCACAAGAAAGGAGGACATTTTCTTATGTACCTACGGAAGAAGAGTATATTTATTATAAGATAAATTCGGGAGGAAGAATAATTTTTTTGAATAATTAATTAATTTAAACAAAAAATCAATCATATGAGATTTCCATCCTTTAATATCTTTATCTAACAATTCACAATATATTCATATATATCAATTAATATTATTTAAACAAAGAATATAATTTACACAAGTAATTCATGCTTTGAGTCCTAAACTACCCAGACTTTAGCATTAATAGTAGCTACGCACGGACTCTCTCCACCTCGTGCGTACATAGCCCCCGCAATTAGCAATAATTATTCAATTTAATTCCTATGGAGTAATTGTTCCCTCACAGGATTAGACAAGAGACTTACCTCATCTCAAAGTCCACTTTTCGATTATCGCATCGCGTAAAATTCTCGATTCGATGCCGAAAAATCCGAAACTATCAAAAAGTTATATAAAATAATTAATATGTGTTCAATAATTCGAATTTCATCTATTAAATAAATTACCCTATCCAAAATGGTAAAATTTCTAAAATTCACCTCGGGCCCACGTACTCGGATTCTGGAAATTTTCAGATGAAAACGTTACCCATAATCTCAAGAACTTGAATATATAATTTCTACTCAATTCCATAACTATTTTCGTGGTTAAAATCTCACTTTTATAAAAATCTAGGATTTTCATCTAAATCTTTGATTTCTAAGATTTACTAGTTATAATTGAGGTATAATCTATGTATTTAACTCAAGGGGTGTAGAATTAACTTACCTCCAAGTTTTTAGTTGAAATCTCCTCTCAAAAAGCTCCAAACTCACCCAAGAATGGAAGAAAATGGGCAAAAATGGTAAATTCCCGTTCTTTTAAGTGTTCTGCCAAGCAGGTCTTTCGCACCTGCGGAGGTTGGAACATACCTGCGCGTTCGCAGGTGCGCAAATCATCCGCATCTGTGGTCGATTTCCCCTTCCCTTTTCCGCTTATGCGCACAAAAACTCGCATCTGCGATGTTCGCTCCTGCGAGCTACTGCCGCACCTGCGAGTGTCGCACCTGCGGCTGGCCAAG
>AWOL01S0031766.1:85083-98475 GCA_000715115.1 Nicotiana otophora
CACCTGCGGCTGGCCAAGCGCAGGTGCGATTCTGACAGTAGCTGGGAGCTTCAGTTTTGGTTCCCAACTTCCAACTTGGTCCGAGCCTCATCCGGTTGACACTTGGGGCCCCCGGGACCCCGTCCGAATATACCAACAAGTTTGAAATCATAAAACGGACTCGCTCGAACTCACGAAACGTGTAAAACAACATCAAATCTATGAATCACACCTCAAACCAAATTGATTCAAACTTAAGAATTTCAAGTTCTTCAATTTACTTCTAATGCGCCGAAATATACTTAAACTATTCGGAATGACACGAAATTTTGCGTGCAAGTCTTAAATTACTATACGGAACTATTCCCAAACTCGGAATTCCAAACGGACTTCAATTACTCAAAAACCTACCCCAAACCAAATTTAAAGAATTTTAAACCTTCAAATAGTTGATTTTTACTATTAAGCGTCAAAACGCTCCCGAGTTATCCAAAACCCGATTCGGATATACGCCAAAGTCCAAAATCATCATACGAACCTATTGGAACCGTCAAATCCTGATTCCGGAATCGTTTTCTCAAAATGTTGACCGAAGTCAAACTTGTCCATTTAAAGCTAACTTAAGAAACCAAGTGTTCCGATTTCAACCCACGCACTTCCAAATTCCGAACCAACCATCCCCGCGAGTCATAAATTAATAAAAGCATATTCGGGGAGTTTTATTTTAGGGAACGGGTTTCTAAAAGTTAAAATGATCGGTTAGGTCATTATATTTTCTATCATATTTCTTTATTTTTAGTTGCCTTGTCTAAAATACATATTACTCAGACAATTATTTTCATCCGAAGTTAAAATGAAATAAGGATAAATAATAAATTACTAAGTTATCAAAATTATTTTTGCTAACTAAATAAGATCATATCCGTCATTTTCAAGAGCTTATAGCTAAATGGAATCAATATTCATCAATTTCAAAGCTTACACTTTTTTAAAAAAAAATATTTTATAACTCAAACACAATATTTATATATGATTGATGTACGCAAATTTTATAATACTAAGTATTAAGTGACATGGGTATACGCGCAAATCGCGTACCTTAAAAATTATATTTATCTATCTATACTATATTAAAAACGCTCTTAGCAAAATGTTGTTCGACTTTTTTACCCCTTTAAAATAGAGTTCACATTAGATAAAATAGTAACTTGATTTGTTTTTTACTATTACCCTAATATTTAAGAATAGCCACTTAATTATCCTTAATATTTAGTACTTTGACTTTTTAATTCCTTTCAGTTCTAAAATTCCTACGCTTCTCAATTGGAAAGTTTCACCACTTTGTAAGGTTTTTTTGTTTTATAATAACATTTTCACTTTCAACTCTATTTTGATAAAAAGAGAAAGAACTGGAATTTTACATCTGGTTGGGGTCACTTTGTCACGACCCGAAATTCTCACCTTCGGGACCGTGATGGCGTCTAACATTTCACTTGCTAGGCAAGCCAACGTTAGAATAATTTTAACCATTTTTAACAATTCATCCTAATTAGATAGTAAAGAAACCAACAACCGGAATGATGTCTGAATTTAAATGAACAAACCAAAATAATAACGATGTCTAAATATCATCCCAGAACTGGAATCACAAGTGCACGAGCTTCTAGAATAATACAAATAAGGGTCTGAATAAAATAAAGATGTCTGAATTTAAATGAACAAACCAAAATAATAACGATGTCTAAATATCATCCCAGAACTGGAATCACAAGTGCACGAGCTTCTAGAATAATACAAATAAGGGTCTGAATAAAATAAAGATGTCTGAAAGAAAGCACACAGCTAAGATAAAGTAGAAGGAGACTTCAAACATGCGAATGTCGTACAGGTATACCTTAAGTCTCTTCTGATAGCTGAATCCGAGCAAATCTACAGTACGCCGCTGGGACCAACTCCGCTATCTTCACAAGAAGTACAGAGTGTAGTATGAGTACAACCGAGCCCATGTATTCTGTAAGTATCGAGTCTATCCTCAACGAAGTAGTGACAAGGCTAAAGCAGGTCGCTTACATTAACCTGTACGCAATAATAATAATAATAATAATAATAATAATAATAATAATAATAATAATAATAATAATAATAATAATAATAATAATAATAATAATAATAATAATAATAATAATAATAATAATAATAATAATAATAATAATAATAATAATAATAATAATAATAATAATAATAATAATAATAATAATAATAATAATAATAATAATAATAATAATAATAATAATAATAATAATAATAATAATAATAATAATAATAATAATAATAATAATAATAATAATAATAATAATAATAATAATAATAATAATAATAATAATAATAATAATAATAATAATAATAATAATAATAATAATAATAATAATAATAATAATAATAATAATAATAATAATAATAATAATAATAATAATAATAATAATAACAGGAATAGAGGTAAGACCGCTAAATCATATCAATAACTGAAGTCAATTCAGCAGTCATAGCCAATTATTTCTCTTATCAATCTGTTGTGGCGTGCAACTCGTTCCCACAATATAATCCTTCAATTAATTTTCGTTGCGGCGTGCAACCCACTCCAATAATATAAACTTAGAAAAAATCCGTTGCGGCGTATAACCCGATCCAACAATATAATCTTTCAATTAAATTCTGTTGCGGCGTGCAACCCGCTCCAACAATATAAACTAAAAATAACATCTGTTGCGGCATGCAACCCGCTCCAACAATATAATTTAACAACTCTTAAATGTAAAAATACTCTAATAAATACTACATTTAATCAGAAATTATTAGGCAACAAAATATACAATAATTATGAATTGTTTAGGAAACAAGTAATGACAAGTAGCAATTAATTGTGGAAATCAGGGAGAAAATGGGCAATTTAATATTTAATATGCTAAATGTCAAGTGGCAATTAAGACACATAAGTCAAATAAGCATTAGAAATTATAGCATGAATTCAAGACATAATATTGGGCAAGGAATATGAGAGAAATAATTAATATAATAATTAATTCATGGTTTAAAATAATTTATGATTTTCAGATAAATATGCAAACAATCAATTTGACGACGTATAGACACTCATCACCTCGCCTATAAGTCGTTACACATGAAATTCACGTAACAAATAATTCAAGGGTTCTATTCCCTCAAGTCAAGGTTAACTACGATACTTACCTTGTTTCGCAATTTCAAGTGATAACTCGACCACAGCTTTTCCTTTCGAATTAGTCTCCAAACCTATCAAATTATTGGCCAACAATTCAGTTGGAGCTTCAGAAATTATTCATAATTCGAACGAGACTTAATTTAAGTCATTTTCGGAAAAGTCAACCAAAAGTCAATGTGGGACCCACTTTTCAGAATCCTACTAAAACTCATGGAATCTGGACACACGTTCCGATACGAGTTCAACCATACTAAAATTATCGAATTCCGACATCGGATTGTCTTTGAAATCCTAAATTTTTGTTTTTGGAAAGTTTTATAAAAATTCTAATTTCTTCCATCTAAATCCGAAATAAACGATGAATATAAACATGGATTTATGAAATATAATCAATATAGGATAAGGAACACTTACCCATTTCGAATTTGTGAAAAATTCCTTTGAAATCGCCCAAATCCGAGACTTAAAACTCAAAAATGAGTAATAATGGCAAACTTCCAAATTTATGGACTCTGTCCAGTCTTTTCGCATATGCGAACACAAGTTCCGCATCTGTGAACTCGCATTTGCGAGACAAAGCTCGCATACGTGAAATGAGCTAACCAAACGGGTGTCCGCATCTGCGAAAAATGAGCCGCATTTGCGGCTGCGCAGAAGCGCATGAAGAGCCGCAGAAGCGGTCCCTTCGCATTTGCGGTCGTTGAGCCGTAGAAACGATGGTCGCATCTGCGATCTTTTGCTCGCAGAAGCGAGAAGGCTGCCCAGGCTCCAAATTGCAAAAGCAACAAGTTCTCCATAGAAGCGGGGCCGCACCTGCGCTCCAAAAGTCGCAGGTGCGAAAGACCAGAACCAAACCAGCAAACTTTTAAAACAATGGTCTAAAACTCGTCCGAAACTCACCCGATCCCCTCGGGACCTCGTCCGAATATTCCAACAAGTCCTGTAACATAATACGGACTTACTCGGGGTCTCAAATCACGTCAAATAACGTTGAAAATACAAATCACAACTCGATTCGGACTTCTGAGTTTCAAACTTTTCACTTTACAAAGCTCGTGTCGAAACGAATTAAATGAATCCGGAATGATCTTAAATTTGGCGCACAAGTCATAAATGACATAACAGAGCTATTCTAACTCTCATAATCTCAATCTGAGTCCGGTATCGATAAAGTCAAATTCGTGGTCAAAGTTTGAAATCTTTAAGCTTTCAAACTTCTAATATTCAATAAATGGCGATAACTCAAGTTAGGGACCTTCAAATTAAATTTCGGGCATACGCCCAAGTCCCAAATTACGATATAGATCTTCTGAAACTGTCAAAATACTGATCTAGGTCTATTTTCTCAAACAGTTGACCGAAGTCAACTCAAATGAGTTTTGAAGCTCCATTCCACATTTTAATCAATTTTTCACATAAAAACTTTTCGAAAAAATTTACGGACTGCGCACGCAAGCCGAGGAGTGCTGAATGGTGCTATTCGAGGTCTCGGAGTATAGGATTAAATGTTTAAAATTAAATATGACATATTGGGTCATCACGTTCTCAACCTCTAAAACAAACTTTCGTCCTCGGACAGAATTAGAAAAGTACCTGGGCTGGTGAAAAGGTGTGGATATCTACTCCGCATGTACGACTCGAGCTCCCAAGTAGATGCTTCAACCGGCTGACCTCTCCATTGTACTCAAACTGATGGATAACTCTTAGATCTCAACTGTCGGACCAGCCGAGCTAGAATAGCTACCGACTCTTCCTCATAAGTCAAATCTTTGTCCAATTGGACTGAGCTGAAATCTAACACATGGGACGGATCGCCATGATATTTCCGGAGCATAGACATATGGAACACCAGATGAACTGCTGATAAACTAGGTGATAGTGCAAGCCTGTAGGCTACTTCACCCACCCTTTCAAGAATTTCAAATGGTCCGATATACCTAGGGCTTAACTTGCCCTTCTTTCCGAATCTCATTACACCTTTCATAGGTGAAACCCGGAGCAATACTCTTCCTCTTGCCATGAATGTAACGTCATGAATTTTATGGTCGGCATAACTCTTTTGCCCAGACTGAGCTGTGCGAAATCGATCCTGATTAACCTTGACCTTATCCAAGGCATCCTGTACCAAATCAGTACCCAACAACCGAGCTTCTCCCGGTTCAAACCAGCCAACTGGCGAACGACATTGCCTCCCATATAATGCTTCATATGGAGCCATCTGAATGCTCGACTGGTAGCTGTTATTATAGGTAAACTCTGCAAGTGGCAAGAACTAATCCTAAGAACCTCCAAAGTCTATAACACAAACGCGAAGCATATCTTCCAATATCTGAATAGTGCACTCCGACTGTCCATCTGCCTGTGGATGAAATATTGTACTCAACTCAACCCGCGTGCCTAATTCATGTTGTACAACCCTCCAGAAGTGCAAGGTGAACTGTCTACCTTGATCTGAAATAATAGACACGGGCACACCGTGAAGGCGGACAATCTCGCAGATGTAAATCTCAGCTAACACCTATGAAGAATAGGTAACTGCCACTGGAATGAAATGTGCTGACTTGGTCAACCTGTCCATACTGACCCATACTGCATCAAACTTTCTCTGAGTTCGTGGAAGCCCAACAACAAAATCCATAGTGATATGCTCCCACTTCCACTCAGGAATTTCTAACTTCTGAAGCAGACCACCAGGTCTCTGATGCTCGCACTTGACTTGCTGACAATTTAAACACCGAGCTACATATGCAAATATATGTAGAACTCCATCGGGAACTGTGGGCCTCCTCAAGAATTAATTCACGAAGCACATCCATATTAGGCACACAAATAAGACCCTGCATTCGCAGAACTTCATCATCCCCCACAACAACCTGTACCACTGTGTCGCACTGTGTCCTTAAGGATAAGCAAATGAAGATCATCATATTGTCGCTCTCTGATACGCTCATACAAGGAAGACCGAATGACTATGCAAGCTAGAATCCGACTAGACTCTGAAACATCTAACCTCACGAACTGATTGGCCAAAGTCTGAACATTTGCAGCTAACGGCCTCTCACCAACCGGAATATACGCAAGGCTGCCCATACTCACAGCTTTTCTACTTAAAGCATCAGCCACCACATTGGCTTTTCCGGGGTGATACAAAATGGTGATATCATAGTCTTTAAACAGCTCCAACCATCTTCTTTGCCTCAAATTGAGATCTTTTTGTTTGAAGAGATACTGTAGACCATGATGATTAGTGAATACCTCACACGAGACACCGTAATCTTCAGCGCATGAACAATGGCTTCCAATTCTAAGTCATGAACAGGGTAATTCTTCTTATGAACTTTCAACTGTCGCGACGCATATGCAATCACCCTGCCATCTTGCATTAATACTACACCAAGCCCAATGCGAGATGCATCACAATACACCATATAAGATCCTGAACCTGTGGGTAATACCAACACTGGCGTCGTAGTCAAAGTAGTTTTGAGCTTCTGAAAGCTCAACTCACACTCATCTGACCATCTGAATGGGGAACCTTTATGGGTCAATTTGGTCAGTGGGGATGCTATGGATGAAAACCCCTTTACAAACCGTCCATAATAACCTGCCCAACGCAGGAAACTCCGGAACTCTATAGCTGAAGTAGGTCTAGACCAATTCTGAATTGCCGCAATCTTCTTAGGATCCACTTTTATGCCTTTTACCGATACAACATGCCCCAAAAAGACAACTGAGTCTAACCAAAATTCACATTTCGAAATTTTGGCATATAACTGATTATTCTTCAAAGTGTGAAGTACAATCCGAAGATGCTGCTCATGCTCATCTCGACTGCTGGAGTAAATCAAGATATCATCAATGAATACCACCACAAACAAATCCAAATAGGGCTTGAATACCCAGTTCATCAAATCCATAAATGTTGCTGGGGCATTTGTCAGCCCAAATGACATCACTAGGAATTCGTAATACCCATACTGAGTCCGAAAGCTGTCTTAGGGACATCAAATGCCCTAATCTTCAACTGATGGTAACCAGACCTCAAATTGATCTTACAAAGCACCTTGGCACCCTGAAGCTGATCGAATAAGTCATCAATTCTTGGCAACGGACACTGTTCTTGATAGTAGCCTTGTTCAACTGACGATAATCTATATACATCCGCATTGAACCATCTTTCTTCTTTACAAATAACACGGGTGCACTCCAGGGCTAGAAACTAGGTCTAATGAATCCCTGGTCAAGCAAGTCTTGTAACTGTTCCTTCAATTCCTTTAGCTCCGGCGGGGCCATACGGTATGATGGAATAGAAATGGGCTAGGTGCCCGGAGCCAAATCAATACAGAAGTCAATATCTCTGTCGAGTGGCATCCCCGAAAAATCTGCAGGAAATACATCTGGAAACTCACGGATAACTGGGACTGAATCCATAGAAGTAACATCCGCAATGGGATCGCGAATATAAGCCAAATAAGCTAGCCACCCCTTCTCGACCATACACCGAGCTTTCACGTAAGAGATAACCTTGTTGGTGGAATGTCCAAGAGTCCCTTTCCACTCTATTCGAGGTAACCCCAGCATGGCTAAGGTCACCTTTTGGCGTGACAGTCCAATACAGCATGAAGGGGTGACAGCCAATCCATACCCAATATGACATCAAAATCTACCATATCAAGAAGTAGAAGATCCACGCTAGTCTCCAGACTCCCAATAGTAACCACATACGAACGATAGACATGATCTACCACAACAGAATCTCCTACCAGTATGGACACACACACAAAAGCACTCAGAGAATCACGAGGCGCAACAAAATATGAAGAAAAGTAGGAAGACACATAGGAATAAGTAGATCCTTGATCAAATATAACCGAAGCATCTCTATGGCAAACTGGAACAATACCTGTGATCACGGCATCGGATGACTCAGGCTCAGGCCTTGCTGGAAAAGCATAAAATCGGGGTTGGGCCCCACCACTCGGAGCTATATCTCTGGGGCGGCCTCTAACTGGTTGGCCTCCACCTCTAACGACTTGACTTCCACCTCTAGTTGTTTGACCCCTGCCCCTAGCTTGTTGGGCGGGCGATGGAGCAAGCGGTGCCGGTATGATGGCATGAGAACCCTGCCGAGATATGTTGCTCGGCAACCTAGGGTAATATCTCCTAATGTAACCAATGCTCCCATACTCATAACACCCTTCCTGCTGAAGTGGTTGCTGAAGCTGACCCGAACGGGCCGAATAACCGTTGTAGTGACTCTGGAGCGGTGGTGCACTGATAGGAGTTGAATGTGCACTAAATGTTGGCTTCCTAGAGTAAGGCATAATAGGACTGTAACTCCCTGAAGCACCGTAAGATGCCTGAAGTGCAGAATAAAATGGCATGGGAGGATGGCCCCTACCATAAGTACCCCTGTCTCTAGATGAGGCGCCTCTGAAATTACCAGAATGATGGGGCCACTTATCTGACACTGTCCCTCTCTCCTGAGCACGAACTAACTCGATCCACCTAGCAATATTCACAGTTGTCTGGAAGGAAATATCACTCCATGTCTCCTTCGCCATCTGAAGCCTGATAGTATAAGTGAGTCTATCAATGAATCTCCTCACACTCTCCTTTTCAGTAGGAAGCAAGATGATGGCATGGCGTGCTAAGTCCATAAATCGGGTCTCATACTAGGTAACAGTCATACAACCCTGCTGGAGACGCTCAAACTGCCTGCGGTATTCCTCTCTCAATGTAATAGAAACAAACTTCATCAGAAATAGCTGTGAGAACTGCTCCCAGGTAAGTGCAGCTGAATTCGCTGGTCTAGCAAGTACATATTCTCCCACCACCTCTTGGCGGAACCAGTCATCTAAAACACATCAAAATCGACCCCATTGCTTTCAACTATTCACATGTTCTGCAGCACCTCATGGCAGCGGTCAAGATAATCACGTGGCTCCTCAGAAGGTGCACTACTGAAGTGAACGGGAAAGATCTTAGTAAACTTGTCCAATCACAATAAGGCCTCAGAAGACATGGCGGGCCTATCACTGGCATGTGCCGCAACAACTGGCTAAACTACCCCAACGGGCAGGACTGTTGGATCCTGATGCTAGGGAGCTATCTACTCCGGAGCGGGAGAAGTGGGAGTTTGTGCTCATCCCCCAGCCTGTGAGATGGCTGGTGCCACTAGAAATGTACCATTCTGGGCCATAACCTCCATAAGGCTCATCAAACGTACTAGAGCGTTCTAAAGTACTAGAGTAGCTATGAATCCTTCCTGGACTGAACTGGTCCAACAGGTACTGTCTGAGCTGAAACCTCAGCTTCCAAATCCACCTGAGGTTCTACAACAAGTGTTGTTGATCGAGCTCTAGACTGAGCTCTACCTCTGCCTCTACCTCAGCCTCTGGCACGACCTCGACCTCTACCCCTAGTCATAGTTGCCATCGGGGGTTCTGGCTCCCGTCCGGCGGTAGATGTAGTACGTGTTCTCTCCATCTGCGAGAAAACAAGAATAGAATGGGTCAATTATCGATGATAGAATAAAATCGCATGACAGAATAAGAAAGAGGTGATATTGTTCCTAAACTTCATAGCCTCTGGAAGATAAGTACAGCCGTCTCTGTACCGATCCTTCAGACTCTACTAAGCTTGCTCGTGACTCGTGAGACCTAAGTAACTTAGTGCTCTGATACCAACTTGTCACGACCCGAAATTCCTACCTTTGGGATCGTGATGGTGCCTAACATTTCACTTGCTAGGCAAGCCAACATTAGAATAATTTTAACCATTTTTAACAATTCATCTTAATTAGATAGTAAAGAAACCAACAATCGGAATAATGTCTGAATTTAAATGAACAAACCAAAATAATAACGATGTCTAAATACCATCCCATAACTGGAGTCACAAGTGCACGAGCTTCTAGAATAATACAAACAAGGGTCTGAATAAAATAAAGTTGTCTGAAAGTAAGCACACGGCTAAGATAAAGTAGAAGGGGACTTCAGAGTTGCGAACGTCGTGCAGCTATACCTCAAGTCTCCTCTGATAGCTGAATCCGAGAAAATCTACAGTACACCGCTGGGACCAACTCTGGTATCTTCACAAGAAGTTCAGAGTGTAGTATGAGTACAACCGACCCCATGTACTCTGTAAGTTCCGAGCCTAACCTCGACGAAGTAGTGACGAGGCTAAGGCAGGTCGCTTACATTAACCTGTACGCAATAATAATAATAATAATAATAATAATAATAATAATAATAATAATAATAATAATAATAATAATAATAATAATAATAATAATAATAATAATAATAATAATAATAATAATAATAATAACAGGAATAAAGGTAAGAATGTTAAATCATATCAATAATTGAAGTCAATTCAGCTGTCATAGCCAATTATTTCTTTTATCATTCTGTTGCGGCGTGCAACCCGCTCCAACAATATACACTTAGAATAAAATCCGTTACGGCGTGCAACTCGATCCAACAATATAATCTTTCAATTAAATTCTGTTGCGGCGTGCAACCCGCTCCAACAATAAAAACTAAAAATAAAATCCGTTGCGGCGTGCAACATGCTCCAACAATATAAACTAATAATAAAATCCGTTGCGGTGTGCAACCCGCTCTAACAATATAATTTAACAACTCTTAAATGTAAAAATACTCTAATAAATACCACGTGTAATAAGAAATTAATAGGCAACAAAGCATACAATAATTATGAATTGCTTAGGAAACAAGTAATGACAAGTAGCAATTAATTGTGGAAATCAGGGGGAAAATGGGCAATTTAATATTTAATATGCTAAATGTCAAGTAGCAATTAAGACACATAAGTCAAATAAGTATTAGCAATTATAGCATGAATTCAAGACATAATATTGGGCAAGGAATATGAGAGAAATAATTAATATAATAATTAATTCATGATTTAAGATAATTTATGATTTTCATATAAATATGCAAACAATCAATTTGACGACGTATAGTCACTCGTCACCTCGCCTATACGCCGTTACACATGAAATTTACGTAACAAATAATTCAAGGGTTCTATTCCCTCAAGTCAAGGTTAACCACGATACTTACCTCGTTTCGCAATTTCAAGTGATAACTCGACCATAACTTTTCCTTTCGAATTAGTCTCCAAACCTATCCAATTATTGGCCAATAATTCAATTGGAGCTTCAAAAATTATTCATAATTCGAACGAGACTTAATTTAAGCCATTTTCGGAAAAGTCAACCAAACATCAACGTGGGGTCTACTTTTCGGAACCAGATAAAAAATTACGAAATCTGGACACCTGTTCCGATACGAGTTCAACCATACTAAAATTATCGAATTCCGACATCGGATTGTCTTTCAAATCCTAAATTTTTATTTTTGGAAAGTTTTATAAAAATTCCAATTTTTTCCATCTAAATCCGAAATAAACGATGAATATAAACATGGATTTATAAAAAATAATCAATATAGGATAAGGAACACTTACCTAGTTCGAACTTGTGAAAAATCCCTTTGAAATCGACCAAATCTGAGACTTAAAACTCAAAAATGAGTAAAAATGACAAACTTCCGAATTTATGGACTCTGTCCCGTCTTATCGCATATGCGGACACAAGTTCCGCATCTGCGGACTCGCATTTGCGAGACAAAGCTCGCATCTGTGAAATGAGCTTACCAAACGGGTGTCCGCATCTGCGGAAAATGAGCCGCATTTGTGGCTGCGCATGAAGAGCCGCAGAAGCGGTCCCTTCGCATTTGCGGTCGCTGAGCCACAGAAGCGATGGTAGCATCTGCGATCTTTTACTCGTAGAAGCGAGAAGGATGCCCAAGCTCCAAATCGCAGAAGCAACAATTTCTCCGCAGAAGCGGGGCCGCACCTGCGCTCCAAAGTCGTAGGTGCGAAACACCAGAATCAGACCTGCAAACGTTTAAACAATGGTCTGAAACTCGTTCGAAACTCACCCGAGCCCCTCGAGACCTCGTCCGAATATTCCAAAAAGTCCCGTAATATAATACGGACTTACTAAGGGTCTCAAATCAAGTCAAATAGCGTTGAAACTACAAATCACAACTCGATTCGGACTTTTGAGTTTCAAATTTTTCACTTTACAAACTCGTGCCGAAACGTATTAAATGAATCCGGAATGATTTCAAATTTGGCGCACAAGTCATAAATGACATAACGGAGCTATTCCAACTCTCAAAATCTCAATCTGAGTCCGGTATCGATAAAGTCAAATTCGTTGTCAAAGTTTGAAATCTTTAATCTTTCAAACTTCTAATTTTCAATAAATGGCGATAACTCAAGGTAGGGACCTCCAAATTAAATTTCGGGCATACGCTCAAGTCCCAAATTACAATACGGACCTACTGATCTAAGTCCATTTGCTCAAAACATTGACCGAAGTCAACCCAATGAGTTTTGAAGCTCCATTTCACATTTTAATCAATTTTTCACATAAAAACTTTTTGAAACATTTTATGGAATGCGTACACAAACCGAGGAGTGTTGAATGGTACTATTTGAGGTCTCAGAGTATATAATTAAATATTTAAAATTAAAAATGATATATTGGGTTATCACACTCTTACTTTCTCTACCGCCTTTAAATTTATATAATGAGCACTAGAAATGGGCGTATTTGCAATTCAAGAGTTCTCAAAACCCTTGTCTTCTTCTTTTCTACAAGTAGCTGTCAAACAAATTTACAGGGTTTGCTAATGAATAGGCGACAATTAGTGGATTAGAATAGTGATGAATATCTAATTAAATTTTTTAGATTTTTCTTATGAGATACTTAATGTAATGACCTAACCGGTTGTTTCGACTTTTAGAACCCCGTTCCCCTAAATAAAACTCTCCGAATGTATTCTTAATGATTTATGACTTACGGGGATGGTTGGTTCGAGATTTGGAAGTGTTTGGGTTGAAATCGGAACACTTGGTTCCTTAAGTTAGCCTTAAAAGACCAAGTTTGACTTCGGTCAACATTTTGAGAAAAAAACGATCACAGAATCGGGATTTGAAGGTTCCAGCAGGTTCATATGTTAATAAGTGTACGGGTCATATTATAAGTGATGTGGGGTCTAAGGAGAGCCCTAAGTCTAAATCAAGTTGGAAATTGCATGATAGACTAAAGTTCCAAATGAGTACACACAAAA
>AWOL01S0031772.1:7717-52715 GCA_000715115.1 Nicotiana otophora
TCCCCGTACTTTCAATTGATATCAGAGCTAGTCTCACTCTTTTTTGCTTAAAAGCTTGTGAGAAAAGATCATGGAAAATCAAGGAATTGTTGGAGCACTCTTCCAAGAAAGAACATCGCAAGTCAGGCCATCTTATTTCAATGGATCAAGATTTTTATCACTGAAAAGTGCGTATGAAAATATATGCAAAGTCATATGATGTCAAAGTTTGGCGAGTAATCAAGAAAGGGATCTATCCACTGCCTGTAGCAGCACAACCTGCTACTGATCCAGAAGATATAGACGAATATACAGACGAGCAGATGACAGTTGTTCAAGTCAATACCAAGGCCAGAAATCTACTCTATAATGCTATAAGTGGAGAAGAATATAAAAGAATATCCAGTTGTGATACAACCAAAGAAATGTGGGATAAACTAGAAGTCACTTATGAAGGAACCAACAAAGTGAAAGAAACGCATATCAATATGTTTGTTCATGATTACGAACTCTTTCAGATGAAAGAAGGAGAATGCATTGAACAAATGTTTGCAAGGTTTCGCAAAATCATAAGTGATCTAAAAGCTTTTGGTAAATCATATTCAAGTGGCGATCAAGTTCGAAAAATTCAGAGAAGTCTCCCTACGACTTGGCAGACAAAAGTAGTTGCACTTGAATCACAAGATCTAAATAAATTATCGTATGATGAACGTCAAGGGGATCTCATAGCATTTGAAAAGACTCATCTCAAGAAAACAACCCAGGAAGAAAAGAAGAAAACAGTCGCATTCAAGGCTACAACTGACAGGACAGAAAATGACATTGACGATGATCCTGAAGCCCTCAAGGAAGAAATTGCCATGGTATCAAGGAACGTGAATAGTCTAATGAGAAGATACAGAAACACAAAAAGAGGAAGAATATCATCAAGGCGAACCAGGCAATACAATGAGCAAGAAAGGAATTATGGAAAATGTTATGAATGTGAAAGATACTGACATGTACAAGCTGAATGCCCAGATCTAAAAAGAAAAGTTGCTAAAGGATTTATTCTTAATAAATCCTTTGGAAGCTGGAGTGATGAAGACGTTTCAGAACCAAAAGAAATAACAAATCTTTGCTTCATGAAAACTCTGGAAAATGACATAAATAAACTTTCAGGCTGCTGGACAGATGAAGATGTTTCAGATAACGAATGCAAGGATGAAAATGAAAATTGTTTTATGGCACGAGGTGAAACAAGCGAGGTAAGATCCTATAATTGTGAAAGATGCAATGAATTGCAGGATATTCTTGACCTTACTTTAAAAGAGTCTCAAAAGTTGATGAATGAACTAAAGAGACTCAATAGGGAAAAGAAAGACTGGAACTTAAGCTTGAAGTATGTAAAATTGAAAAAGAAGTACTTCAAGAAATATTTCAGGAACTGCAAATGCAACTCAATGGCATGCGCAAATCCACCAGTGATAGTTCTGTTAAGTCCAACCAGGCGACTTACAAGTCAATTGAAAAGGGACCAACCAGAACAGAGTCCACAAGCACTAGTGGAAGATCCAAAAATGGATCACCTTCTGTATGTCACTTTTGTAATAAAAGTGGGCATAAATATTCCTTTTGTCGTTTTCGAAAATCAAATGTTCCAGGGTGGATTTGAAAACCCAAAGACAACCCTAATCTTAGTAATACTAACCAACAAGGACCCAAGCAAGCTTGGGTACCTAAAAGAAAGTAATTGTTATATTTTGCAGGAACACCATAGAAAGAGCCATAAAGGAAAATGGTACCTAGATAATGCGTGTTCCAGCCATATGACAGGTGACAAAAACCTGTTCAAAGAGATCACTAAAATAAATGGTGGAAGTGTTAAATTTGGAGATGACTCAAAGGGAAAGATAGTTGGCTCTGGCACAGTCCCATTCAATAACAACTGCGATATCACTGAAGTCTATCTCGTAGATGGACTCAACTACAATCTGCTAACTATAAGATAACTGTGTGATTCTGGATATGAGGTAAAATTCAAGAAAACATGTTGTGCTATTGAAGATGAGTCGGGTAAAATAATCGTTCCAGGAAATAGGTATGGAAATGTCTACATTCTTGATGGCTTCGAAAATATAGATGGTCATATCTGCTTAACATCCATGTCTGATGATCCATGGTTATGGCATAAGAAACTTGGTCATGCAAGCATGCATCTTATAGATAAACTATCCAAGCATGATTTAGTTATTGGTCTTCCCAAACTCAATTTTTCTAGAAGTCATGTGTGATGCATGTTAGATTGGTAAACAGACTAGGAACTCTTTCAAAATCAAAGACATTGTGTCGACATCTAAGCCTTTACAACTGCTTCATATGGATTTGTTTGGACCTACTAAAACTGCTAGCATAGGAGGAAAACGATATGCATTTGTTATTATTGATGACTACTCACGTTTTACATGGGTGATTTTTCTATCTCACAAAGATGGAGCTTTGAAAAACTTGAGATCTTCTGTAAAAGAGTTGAACGAGAAAAGGGATATCTTATTACAACCATTCAAAGTTATCATGGAGGAGAATTTGAGAGCAGAGCATTTGAAGATTTCTGCAATGATCAAGGATACACTCACAATTTCTCAGCCCCAAGATCACNAAAGATAGTTGGCTCTGGCACAGTCCCATTCAATAACAACTGCGATATCACTGAAGTCTATCTCGTAGATGGACTCAACTACAATCTGCTAACTATAAGATAACTGTGTGATTCTGGATATGAGGTAAAATTCAAGAAAACATGTTGTGCTATTGAAGATGAGTCGGGTAAAATAATCGTTCCAGGAAATAGGTATGGAAATGTCTACATTCTTGATGGCTTCGAAAATATAGATGGTCATATCTGCTTAACATCCATGTCTGATGATCCATGGTTATGGCATAAGAAACTTGGTCATGCAAGCATGCATCTTATAGATAAACTATCCAAGCATGATTTAGTTATTGGTCTTCCCAAACTCAATTTTTCTAGAAGTCATGTGTGATGCATGAGAGATTAGTAAATAGACTAGGAACTCTTTCAAAATTAAAGACATTGTGTCCACATCTAAGCCTTTACAACTGCTTCATATGGATTTGTTTAGACCTACTAGAACTACTAGCATAGGAAGAAAATGATATGCATTTGTTATTATTGATGACTACTCACGTTTTACATGGGTGATTTTTCTATCTCACAAAGATGAAGCTTTGAAAAACTTTGAGATCTTCTGTAAAAGAGTTGAACGAGAAAAGGGATATCTTATTACAACCATTCAAAGTGATCATGGAAGAAAATTTGAGAGCAGCGTATTTGAAGAATTCTGCAATGATCAAGGATACACTCACAATTTATCAGCCCCAAGATCACCTCAACATAATGGGGTAGTAGAATGAAAAAACATAACTCTACAAGATATGGCTAGAACCATGTTACTAGAATACTCATTGCCAAACCACTTCTGGGAAGAAGCAGTAAGTACAGCCTGCCATATTCTCAACAGATGTCTCATAAGGCCAATCTTGAAGAAAACTCCATACAAACTATGGAAAGGTAAATGACCCAACATAAGCTACTTCCATACTTTTGGAAGCAAGTGTTTTATCCACAACAATGGTAAGGAAAATCTTGGTAAATTTGATCCAAGAAGTGATGAATGTATTTTTCTAGGTTATTTTATAAACAGTAGATCATTTAGAGTTTATAATAAACACACTTTATCTGTAGAAGAATCAGTACATGTAGTATTTAATAAAAATAACACTTCGGTCGAGAAAGGAATTATTGCAGGTGATAAAGATCAAAATCAAGAAATAACTCAGTCAAGCAATCTCCAAGAGTCGACTAACAGGGTAGAAAATGTCACAGAGTCGACTGATGAAATTAGCAACAGTCACTCAAACGCACAGATAGAGTCGACTACTCCTACAAGAATAACACGACCAAATGAATGGAGGAGTGAACCAGAATATCCTCAAAAGTTTATCATAGGAGATCCAAGTGAAGGGATGAAAACCAGAGGAGCTCACAAGAAGAAGGCAAACGTAGCCTTGATCTCCCAGATTGAACCAAAGAAGATAGACGAGGCTCTCAAAGATTCAAGCTGGGTTCAGGCCATGCAGGAAGAACTGGATCAATTTGATAAGGACCAAGTATGGAAATTGATCCCTAAGCCTGCAGACGCTACTGTAGTTGGAACTAAATGGGTCTTCAAAAATAAGCTCAACGAGGATGGAAAAGTCATAAGGAACAAAGCCAGATTAGTAGCTCAAGAATATTCTCAACAAGAGGGAGTCGACTATGATGAAACCTTTGCACCAGTAGCTCGACTAGAGTCAATACGAATTCTTCTTGCATATGCATCCTTCAAGAAATTCAGACTTTTTCAGATAGATATCAAGAGTGCCTTCTTAAATGGTTTCATTGAGGAGGAAGTATATGTAAAACAACCTCATGGATTTGAAAACTCAAAGTTTCCTTATCATGTGTATAAGTTAACCAAAGCATTGTATGGACTTAAATAAGCTCCACGAGCATGGTACGAAAGACTCAGTTCATTTCTACTTGATCACGGGTTTATAAGAGGTAAAGTAGACACTACTCTATTCATCAAAAGATCTTCATAAGGTAATCTTATTATTCAAGTTTATGTTGATGATATTATCTTCGATAGTGCTAACCCCTTGTTGTACAAGGAATTTGCAACACTTATGCAAAGCGAGTTTGAAATTAGTATGATGGGAGAGCTTACCTTTTTCCTTGGACTTCAAATCTAACAATCTGAAGAAGGAACCTTCATATGCCAGACGAAATATACCAAGGAGCTAATTCAGAAATTTGGCATGAGCAATGCTAAAGCTATTGGCACACCTATGAGCCCGGCAACAAATTTTGATAAAGATAAAAAGGGAAATCCCATTGATGAAATAAAATATCGTGGAATGGTTGGTTCTTTACTTTACCTAACTGCTAGTCGATCAGATATTATGTTCAGTGTTTGCAAATGTGCCAAGTTTCAGTCAGCTCCTAAGGAGTCTCATCTGACTGTAGTAAAGAGAATTATTCGTTATCTCATTGGAACTACTTCTCATGGACTATGGTATCCACGCTCTAACAATTTTAAATAAGAAGGTTTTTCAGATGCTGATCTTGCATGTGACAAGGAAGACAGGAAAAGCACCAGCGACACGTGTTAATTACTGGAAATATCCTTGATTTCTTGGAATAGTAAAAAATAAGGATCAGTTGTATTATCCACTACAAAGACTGAATACATTGCCATCGGACAATGTTGTGCACAGTTACTATGGATGTCTCATCAATTGGGTGATTATGAATTATATTTTAAACCTATTCAAATTTTTTGTGATAACAATAGTGCTATATGTCTTTCAAAGAATCCTGTGCATCATTCTAGAGCTAAGCATATAGACATCGAGCATCATTTTATTAGACATCATGCTATCAAAGGTGATATAGAACTGTCATTTGTTAGTACCGCTGATCAATTAGCTGATATTTTCACTAAGCCTCTACTAGAAGATAGATTCTGTCTTTTAAGAGATTTACTTGGCATTATTTTTCTTAACTTCAAAAATTAGGACCTATTTGTCTTTTTAATTTCTTATTTGACTAATGTTCAAATTTTGATTGTGTGTACTCATTTATGTATCGCCTCCGTTTTTCACTCTCTTTTCACATAAGTCGCTGCTTCCAATAAAGGAAAACCAATCATTATGACTCTTCACTGACACCCTTTCCTTTCATATACTCAATCGTCAATATTTCCTTCTTAAACTCTGAACCCCTTTCTCTCACTTCGTTGTCTTCATCTTTCAGAAACCCTCTTCAGAAACCCTTTCTCTCAAAGTAGGTTCTCCCATGGCTAAACACCCCAAAACCCCTTCCGTCATCACCAGAAAAAGTACTCGGTCCAGAGGCAAACCCTCTTCTCAGCCCCCAAAACCCATAGATATAGGATCTGACCACTCCGAAGGTTTTGCCTCTTCGCAGGTAGAACTCTCAGACTGCTCTCACTTTGGAGAAAAAGCTCTAGGAAAAAGGCCCATGTAAGATCCTTTCAAGCTCCTTAGAATCAGACCTCAATTTTTGGGATTCCCCAAACAAGGATTTATTTCTTGCCCTAAAAGACGAGCCCATTGCTCATGGAAAAATTGTTGATCTTGATGTCATGAAAACCCTCAACTGTAAGGTAAAGGATCTTTTTTCCTTTCAAGGTTGGTCAAAATTCCTCTCTTTACCCCCTCCTAAAGTCTCTGAACCTTTAGTGAAAATGTTTTATGCAAATCTTCGCTTTAGTAAGTCTGATAGGTTAGAATCCTTAGTTCTTGGTAAGTGCATTGTTCTTGATTTTGCTACGTTTGACTCAATTTTCTCGTGTAAATGCTCTGGTTTTTAAATGTGTTTCAAAAACACTTGGCCTGATGATTTTAAAATTTCTTTTGATCAAGCAAAATCCTGTATTGCTGAATGCCCTTCTGATTCTCTCCCAAACCAGTTAGGTCCTAGTGATGTTAATTTTGAAACTCGTGTCTTAGCCCACATTGTTGCAACCACTCTTCTTCCTCGAACTGGATCATTCTCTACCTTCTCTCAAAGAGACCCCTTTCTTGTTTATTGTCTTGTGACCAAACTCAAGATTAAGTTATCCTCCTGGGTCATAAATTTTATGATAGAGAGTGCTGATGATCCTACTAGTCTGCCTTATGGTATGGCCATCTCTTATATCCTAGAAGCCCACAATATCTCCATCTCAGAATACCCTCTTGTCTCTGTATCAAAATCCTACAATTCTAGGGCTTTTGCTAGTATGAGGTATATGTGTGTAAAGGGCACTTGGGTAAAGAAACAGGACGATGAAGTCAAAAGTGTTAAACCTAACTCCAAGGTCAAATCCTCTATCCTCTTCACAGTGTAAGTGATCCTGCTATCATTGAAAAATTGATTGTCATTGACAACAAACTGACCAACATCCAAGTACTCCTTGCTGCCACTAAGTCCATTGTTAGTGACCTTCACATAATTTCGAAGGAAACGGGGTCAGACGTCTCCAAGATAAGGGTCAGAATTCAGAGACTTGGGGAAAATACAGTCAAAGCCTTCAAGGAAGTTCATGGCAGGCTTGATGGGGTGACCGTTGAAGTAAATGCCAGCTTTGATCGTCTAAAGGAGGCCATCTGCAACACTCTTACCTATTTCCTGCGTCACTAGTGGTGGAAATCTCAAATAATTTTTTGTGTTTTACTGTTTTGGACTGGTTAACCAGTCAACTGGATGTTTTTTCTTTCTTTTATAACTCTGCATGCTTATCATGCCATCCTTAGTTATATTGCATATTTAATGGTTATACGCTATATTATCTGCTTTAGTGATATTCCCACTTTGCTGATGTCAAAAAGGGGAAGAAACAAAATATAACTTTTGCAGGTACATGAGTCGACTAATTGTGGAGAAGTCAACTGCAACCATTGAGGACTAATTGAGGGGGAGTCAACTGCAATCATTGAGGGGTAGTCAACTGCACCCATTATGGGGGAGTAAAATTACAGGGAAGTTAACTGGTGTTTATACATATTATTTTCTCATCATCAAAAAGGGGGGATTGTTAGATTTTAGTTTTAATGATAAAAAATAGTATAATTGTATTTGATGTAGGGACTCAAGGAAATCAATCAGAATCAAAGTGAAAAGGAAAGTATCAATCAAAGATTGACTGAAGCAATCAAGGAATCAGCGAAGCAATAAAGGTTCGGAAATAGATAATCAATCAAAGCTAAAGGAAGATATCAATCAGAGGATAATTGAAGCCATGAAGGAGAGAAATCAAAGCTGAAGGAAGATATCAATTAGAAGATGATTGAAGCTATCAACAATAAAAAGGAAAGAAGTACTAAAGGTTCGGCAAAGGCATAGCCAACACTGGAAATCCGGCGGATATCAAGGCTTAAAGATGGAAAGCTACCAAAGTCCACTAATCAAGGAAGTATAACGGGAATCAACCTTATTCTTGGAAAGAATCAATCTGTGATTCCTTTAAAGGATCAAATCTCTTAGGTTCGCAAATCTCTCCAGACTCTAAGGCCTCCTGCAAAGTATAGATACGATCGTTTCAGACTTGAAGATATATACTTTGATCAAATCATTTACCCTCTCTTTGTTCTACTTCAAACAAACATTGTAGTTCTACTAGATCTGCTATGTAACAAGTTAGAGAAGAAAGAGAGAAAATCACTGGTGAGGCATTGTATCAAGAAAAGACGAGAGACATAGAAACTGAGCAGTTGGTATAAAACTACACCATTCACTTTGCACTCAAGAAACTTAATCACTTAAAGAGAACACCTTTGCAACCCAAGGGGACTGGACTAGGATTCACATTGAATCCGAACCAGTATAAAAACTCCGGTGTCTTTAATTCCTACACTTTACTTCTGCATTTTAATTATGTACTTCTTACTATCTCGCTCTTATTTCTAGTCGACTAATTGGTAAACTAGTCAACTTATAATAACTAATTTTAAAATAAGCAATTCACCCCCTCCCCTCCCGTACTTTCACGAGGTAGAATTATTATATAAAAAAGCAGGATAAATGATAAAATAGCATTATTTAATAATAAAGAAGGGCAAAATAAAATAAAAAAGGCAACAACGTGATCATACCAAATCAGTCGTTCCATAAACGGATTTAACGATACGCTACAATAAAATTTAAATAACAATCAAAACAAATATTGTATTTAAAGTAACGATACGATACAATACAACATATAACAACTATCCAAATAAGTTGTTAGCTCTTTAGTTCTCCACTTACTAATTACTTACTGATTGGGACACGTAGTTTTCGTTGAACCTTCTCTGGGATTTCAATTAGAACGAAACCTGATTGCCCCAGAAAAGATTTAGTATCTAAGAATAAGATAGCTCTAATTGCTATTTATCCTTACAATATTTCGGAATGTATCTGCCAATCTTTAATTCTAAGTGCGACTGTAGCACTCGACAGTAACCGCGGAGCTAGAAGGTAAGCTATAGGTTTGGCCGAACCCGGTTGTTTTGGTCCAAATCTTATATTTGTACTATGAAATTCACTAAATATATATAAAAATAAGATTCAGACCTCAGATATTAACATCTTAGAACCAATAAAGTTCAAATCTTAACTCTACCTCTGCTAATTGATAGCAATGATATGCTATAGGTTAGAAGATGGTGAACCTTAGAAAGAAAAACTGTCTTTGCTTATTACAGAATTGTATCATATAACTGCATTTGATTTTATGTTGTCTATGTCATGAGCTAAATTAATTTTGGGCACATAGTTTGTATACGAGAACGCATGAAGTTAAAATATTTATTATAATCAACTCAAGTTCTAGAGTGAGAAGCTCTAGCCTAGAAAATAAAGTTTTTTTTTTAATTTCAGATTGAGTCACGATTTTATTGCCACCGAGAAATTTGTTTGTAAAAGGGAGACTAGCTTGATCGGCGGCAAAACAAAACTGATTAGCTCGTAGCGGAAGAATTCTCACGATGTCGTTTCGATACTAATTTGCTAAAAGTAAGATATAAACCTTACAAAGCATATGGCGAGTTTCCAAGTGTGAACTGTCTTGAGCATAGATCCACATTAACAGGCTGAAACCAAGCAGCTTTTTAATTAGCGGCGTCAACCAATATTATAGGGTGAAGTACACAAATAGCCTTTAAAGTAAATGGTCTTAAATTTTTATCTCCTTTTACCTCATGGGCAGAATTTTAAATTTAACAAGTATTGCATTTCGCTAGCCTCATGGGCAACATTTGCAACTTCTGAACTTGAAATTTTATCCATGTGTCAAACGGAGGGTACAATTAATCTCTTTTGCACAGTAAAAGGATAAATTTGATCATTTTTCCTTATTTTGACAAGGTGGGTTGCTCTGATGGTAAGCACCCTCCACTTCCAACCAAGAGGTTGTGAGTTCGAGTCACCCCAAGAGCAAGGTGGGAGTTCTTGGAGGGAAGGATGCCGAGGGTCTATTGGAAACAGCCTCTCTACCCCAGGGTAGGGGTAAGGTCTGCGTACACACTACCCTCCCCAGACCCCACTAGTGGGATTATACTGGGTTGTTGTTGTTGTTGTTGTTGCTTATTTTGAATATTATATATGTTAATTTTTTATTATTTTTCACATATTACTTAGATAAATGCAGGAATTATTTTTTTTTGGGTGACATTGCTTCTGAAGGTGCGTTTACCCCTACCACGGCGCCCAGTGAACACATCACAAATAAACAAACTTTATATATGCAAAAAAAAAAAAAAAAAAAAAAACTATTTACACTGTATGTTTTGGACAAGTAGGATTCAATAATACACAAAAAAAAACCCTTAAAATCTTGTAGCTCCGCCTATGGAAATAATAAATGTCTCAGGTGATAAGATTTAACTAAAGTCAATTTTATATTTGTTAGTACGAACTCTACCTTCTGCCAATGACTGTAAATTCTTTGGGTGATCATCCAAATTATGAAAACATTCTACTAAAGCCATGTTTGTTTCTTTTATGATAATAAAATCACCCAAGTATTGTGTTTTGCCTTAAAATCGGATAATAACTAAACTTATAAGTGGTTTTAAGGATATGTGATTTCACTTAGCATAAACTGATAAATATCAGAATTAATGCTAGGGATTAATTGTAAATAAAGCTAACCAATATGATAAACAACCACGACCCTCGAGCTAGACCACCCTCGAACCAGCTAAGTATGCTATTAAAAAGTATGGACTTTAACAACAGGGCTTGCAAGAGAAAATATGATATATTGCCTAGTTGTGCGTGAATGTATATTGGTTACAAAATGATTAAGACCCCATTTATATAGCAGAGGAACCCTATTTATGGTATATTTCTAATTACAAAAGTAAATTCCATGATAGGCTAAATATCCGGTCCTAACTCGATATGTGCCGAGATTCCCGCCACGATCGTCGCCCAATGACGGATATCTTGGCTTTCCGTTATTCGGCGTAGCAGGCCTCCTTTGATCTTGCTCAATCTCTTTCTCGCTTTCGTCTCGAATTGACCTCGATCCTGATCGGCCAGTGATCTACGAGCTTACCAATCCATCTCTGTACCATGTTACGATATAACTGGGGGCGGGCCTTGATCTTCCGTCCCCATTTCGGTTAGTCGTATGAAATTAGGCAAGTCCGATTTTGACCGTATACAGATAGTCCCCTCATTTTTTGGAGTGCAATGATAAGAAACGAATTGAGTCTTCGAATCTACCCTCGATTTATCGTGTCGTAAGCAACGTGACGTAAGCGGTAGGGGTGACCAAAACGTAGCATCGGTTCAGTTTCCCAGGCATTTATGGCATGTCCGTTGTCAGTCGGCCACTAGCAACTTTGAACCGTCGCCGTGGAACCCATATATAGGCCTTTTTCCACTCTTTCAAATTTTACTTTCAATCTCTTCTGCTCTAATCTTCAAATCTCCTTGCATTCTTCATGTTCCTCATTTGCAAATCTTCAAGTTTTATTGCTAACCTCTTTTTAAAATACCAAATATCCTAATCTATGTTCTTCCTTGTTGATAAAAATGGCTAAGACCTCTAAAGCTGTCCCTCATAAGGAAACCGCCTCTTCATCAAAGTCCGCTGGCACCGCAGCCGCATCAGAAATCTCCTTGAGGACTTCGTTCCGACGAAGTGTGCTGCTGCTGCTGATTTCAAGGTAGAGAACACACCCCCAATTCCTGGTCGATGTTAAGGTACGTGTGTACGATTTCGGAAGGTCTCCTCGAGAAGGTGAATGAGGAGTGCAACTGGGTAGAAAAGGATGTAGTAATTTCTGCCCCCGGGAAATCCATCACAACTCATGTGGAGGGGTATCTAAGTGTCTATACTTACCTCTTCACGATAGCTCCCTTAGATCCCATCCTCGTCGCCTTCTGCAAGAGGTACGATGTCACTCTAGGCCAAATCCATCCATCGTTCTGGAGGATCGTAATCCTTTTTTGATTCTTTGTAAGCAAGATTGAGGGCCATCCTTTTACCCTCGATCACCTCATGCGCCTTTACGGTCCTCGAATTTATCATGGAGGCATGATCAAGCTTCACCGCCGAGCCACCAAACCCCCGTTCTCGAGCATTGATAAGACCTGCAACCGAGGTTGGATGGGTAGATTTGTCCAAATAAAGACTTCGGATCTAATCCCTGCCGAAGACATGTCGTTCCCCTAAAAGTGGAACATGAAACGTAAGTACCGTTTTGCGTTTGAAAATTCATTTCTCCGTTTAGCTTCTTGCCTTTCCCTTATCTAAGTTTTTTGTGTTGTAGCTATGGTCATTGTGCCGGAAGTGATCCCCGTCCTGAGGCAATGGGTCGAGGGGTTAGTATCACAAAAATCTTACTCCGAGCGTGCCTGGATGGAGTTATCAAAGGGCCAATGGGAGGCCCGTAACTATGGTAATCTTCTTTCCTCAGAAAGGTTTCTACTCGGGGTTTGCTATTGTATTTACTTATATTTGTCATTTTGCAGGTCTCGGGAAGGATGTGCCCATGAGGCCCCCCTCTGCTGAAGGAGAGGCACTTCTCCCCTCATCCACCCAGCAACAGTGCCAAGAGAAGAAGAGAAAAGAGGTTGTGAGTTCCCCAGGCTCGAAAAAGAAAAAGCCGATCAAGAGGCCCCGTAATCCTAAGGGGAATGTCATCCACGTATCCCTGGAGTCCGCCCAACGGATAATTGATAGGACCGAAGACGAAGACGAAGAAGAAGAAAACTCCGAATTGATGACTCATGTGCGAGCTGGCACCGAGCTTCAAAGAACTATTGGACAGGCGGGAGCCGAAGCAGCTTTGTCCCGATCCGACGAGCCCGAGCTAGAAAGGGTTGAAGATACCTTACTTCGAGGCGGGGAGGCTACCAAGGAGGCAATCGAGGCCGGTGTAGAAACTGAGCTCGAGGCTTCCCAGAACGAAGACGATCCCTCTAAAGACCCATTTGGGGCAATAGTGATCGGGGACTCCTGCTCATTCCCTCCAGTTTCGGATTCGATGATACGTGACGCTCGGGCTGTAGAGACTTGTCACGGAGAGGGAGCCCACAGAGAGGAAGACTTTTTCCGTGGCTATTTCGCTAACGTAGAATATGTCATCAGTTTGGGAGATTTGGACATACCGAGGAAGAACTCAAATGAGGCGTCCTCGAGTTATACATTGACCGACCAATTCCCTCCCCCCAGCGTTGACCCCGATCGTAAGCAGTCTCTTATAATCTCGATCCTGGAAGATACTCAAGTTTTCTCTACCCCCGTAGGGGTGGCAAGATATCTTCGATGCTTGGTCATTGAAGAGGACCATGCAAATATGGATGCAGTGGACGTTGCATGTTTGTTCAACGAGGCCCAGCATGCTATGAATAGGGTAAGTTTAAGGGCCGCTATCTTTTTATGACTTTGAATTGTCGATATCTCTAACATTTTCTTCCTTTCTCGTAGGCTTCGGTATTGCACCATGAGGCCTTTCTCCGAATCAAAGAATTGTGATACTTACAAGCTTCTTAGTGAGAAGCTTCAGGTAGACCTGGTGGAGGCTCGAGGAGAGCGTGCCAAGATGGCCGAGCAGGTATTCTGAGTTCTTTATGATAGCGAGGCTGAGTTAGAGATAACGACTAACAATCCATTTCTGCAGGTCCGACAAAGGTTTGAACATATCAAGGACTTCCAAACACAAATAGATGAAGTGCGAGCCAAGGTCGAAGAGTTCAAGGGATACATGGACATTTTGGCGGCACAGAAGGAAACCACTCAAGTAGAGCTGGATTCGGCCAAGTCACAGCTTCGATATTTAAAAAAGAATGCCCCAGTTTAGGTGAAGAAGGTCGAGGAGCTCGAGTCTAATTTAGCCAATTTGGTCAAAGAGCTCGAGGTTGCCAGATCTGAAGCGGTCGTGGCCAATTCTAAGTCCCATGCTACTTCGGCCCAATACAAAGTTGACATCGAAGCCACTCTCGAGAAGTTCAGGGGCATGGTGGATCATTCGACGTAGCAGGCCCGAAGGGAGGCTCTTGAAGGGGTCATTGAGCAAACTTTCAACATATGACAAGGCCGAGGAAGCAAAGGCTTGGAAGTTAGCATTTCCTAACGAGGGTTCCGAGAATACGAGCGGATCTGGTGGAGAAGACTCCGAGGGTGAAGAAAATTCCTTTGATAATGACCGTGCTGCTTAGGCCTAGTAAGTTTCGTTTTTTCTTCGAGGCCGATCGACCCTTGTAAAGAAAAACTTTAATATATGAAAAACGTTTTCTTTCCATGGCGTACTTTCAGACCTAAAGGCTCTGTGTTGAAGAATCCATCTCCATCCTCGATCGAGCACCTGCAATCGGTTAACTTAAAATATAAATGAAAATGGAGAAGGTCGTACCTTAGCAGTAGTATCGCTTTAGGAGTGATACGTTCCAATTATTTGGTAATTGTTCGTCGTTCATCGTGTCGAGCCTGTAGAATCCCTTTTCAATGATATAGAGGACCTGATATGGCCCTTCCCAATTTGGACCCAGTTTTCCTTCATTCGGGTTTCGAGTGTTGAGGATGACTTTCCTTAGCACCAAGTCCCCAATTTTAAAGTGTCAAAGATTGGTTCTTCTATTATAGTACCTTTCGATCCGCTATTTTTGTGCGGCCAATCAAACGAAGGCGGCCTCACGTCTTTCATCCAATAATTCTAAGCTTGTATTCATGGCCTCGTTATTCGATTCTTCTGTTGCATATCGAAACATAAGGCTAGGTTCCCCGATCGCGACCGGGATAAGAGCTTCGGCACCATAGACAAAAGAGAACGGTGTTGCCCTCATGCTGGATTTCGACGTCGTGTGGTACGCCCAAAGAACCTCGAGCAATATCTCTCTCCATTTTCCCTTAGCGTCGGTCAATCTCTTTTTAAGATTTTGAATGCTGGTTTTGTTGGTTGATTCGGCTTGTCCGTTCCCACTGGGATGGTATGGCATTGATAGAATCCTTTTAATCTTGCGTTCCTAGAGAAATTTAGTCACTTTGTTGCAGATGAATTGTTTCCCATTGTCGAACACAATCTCGGCAGGCATCCCAAATCGACATATAATGTGGTCCCAAATGAAGTCTATGACTTCTTTTTCTCTGACTTTCTCGAAAGCCTGTGCTTCAACCCACATAGAAAAATAATCAGTCATAAATAAAATAAATTGAGCTTTACCTGGAGCCGATGGTAGAGGGCCGACGATGTCCATTCCTATTTCATGAACGGCCATGAGGATAAGACCGAGTGGAGCTTCTCCCTGGGCTGGTGAATCATCGGCGGATACCTCTGGCATTTGTCGCATTTTCGGACGAACATACCATCCCAATAATACCCTGCTTTGATAACTTTGTGAACCAGTGATTCGGCACCAGATTGGTTCCCACAAGTGCCTTCGTGAATCTCCCGAAGGACATAGTCGGTGTCTCCCGGTCCCAAATATATCGCCAATTGGCCATCAAACATCCTCCTGAATAGCGTTCCATCCTCGACCAAGGTGAATCGTGCTTCTTTCGTGCGTAGAGTCCTTGACTCCTTCGGATATGATGGGACTTTGGCGTTCTTTAGGTATTCAATGTACTTGTTTCTCCAATCCCAGGTCAGGTTCGTCATCCTCGACCGATGATCCCAAGTTTTCAAGGGCATCAGCCTCACCGTTCAGTTCCCGAGGTATGTGTTGTAAGGTCCACTCTTTAAACCGATGTTGTGATGACCCAATAGGTCATCTTATGATTTAAACCTATGAGGCATTATACGGTAGGTGGTGTCGGTCACCAGTTGGGTGGTTTGAGCGGGGGGAGGCTCGGTTGTTGGGTACAGATCTAGTACAGGATACCTTGGATAAGGTCAAGATTATTCAGGATTGACTTCGCACAGCCCAGTCCAGGCAGAAGATTTATACTGACCGTAGAGTTCGTGATGTTGTATTCATGGTCGGGGAGATAGTGTTGCTTCGGTTATCATCCGTGAAGGATGTAATGAGGTTCGGAAAGAAGGGCAAGTTGAGCCCTAGGTATATCGGACCTTTTGAGATTCTGGAGAGAGTAAGAGAGGTGGCTTACAGGCTTGCGTTGCCACCAGGGTTGTCAGCGGTTCATCTAGTATTCCATGTGCCCATGCTTCGAAAGTATCACGGCAATCTATCCCATGTGTTAGACTTCAACTATGTCCAATTGGACAAGGAATTGACTTACGAGGAGGAGCCGGTGGCTATTCTGGCCCAACAGGTTCGCCAGTTGATATCAAAGAGTTATCCTTCAGTTCGAGTGCAGTGGAGAGGTTAGCCCGTTGAGTCAGCTACTTGGGAGTCCGAGTCAGACATGCGGAGTAGATATCCCCACATATTCAACAGTTTAGGTACTTTTCTATGTCCGTTCGAGGACGAACGGTTGTTTTAGAGGTGGAGAATGTGATAACCTGATAGGTCATATTATGATTTAAATGTAATTCTGTGATCCCTAACCTTTAAAAGTTATGTTTTAGCCTTTTTCGATTTACGTGTGCAGTCCGGGCGTCTTTAGGAAAAACTTTTATGTTCAAAACTAATAAAATAATAAGAACTTTTGCCTAAAAACTTCATTTGAGTTGACTTTGGTCAAAAGTTTCGGTAAACGAACCCGGATTCATATTTTGACGGCCTTGGTGTGTCCGTATCGTGATTTGGGACTTGGACGTATGTCCGGAATCGAAATCGGAAGTCCTTAGCCTGAGATATCGGACTATGTCGGAATTTGAAAGTTTAATGAAATTGAAGTGTTTGACCAAAGGTTGAATTTTTGGATAACGGGTCCGTATTTTGGTTTCGGAATACGGTATAGGTCCAATACCATATTTATGACTTGTCTGTGAAATTTTATGATAAACATAGTTGATTTGACGTGAATCGTGCGTCCGGTTGTGAAAATAGAAATTTCAAAGTTTTCTTGAAAATTTCATTCGATTTTGTGTTCAATTCGTAGTTCTAGGAGTTATTTTGATGATTTGATAGTGCGATAAAGTTCATATGATATTTTTAGACTTGTGTACATGTTTGATTTGGAGCCTCGAGGTCTCCGGTGTGCTTTGGATAGGTTGCGGAGTAAAATTTGGACTTAGGACATAACTGGTGTTGTAATATCTGATGCACGCCACTGATCTCGCATTTGCGAGATCAGGCATCGCAATTGCGACCCCTGCAAGTTCCGCATTGGCGAGCTATTTCTCGCATTTGAGAAGAATGGATGGCCTCATAGTTTTCGTATTTGCGAACAAGCTCTTCGTATTTGCGAACTGGGAAGGGGGAGGCAGTGATCGCATTTGCGAAATGATCAGGCTCGCATCTGCGAGATTTTCTTCGCAATTGTGAAGGTAGCAGGAATGAGAGACCTTAGCATTTGCGATAGGTTCTTAGCATTTGCGGGGCTCGTATTTGTGATCCCCATGTCGCAAATGCGATACCTGCAACTGAGCAAAATGAATTTTGGACGGGATTTTGGTTCATTTATGAACTTTTCAAATCCTATAACCCTAGAGGCGATTCTTCCAAGACCAATTCTTCCCCAAAACTTTGGTAAGTGATCCTAATCCACTTTCTTTCTATTTCCCATCACATTTCATGAATTTCCAACCCAAAATCTAGGATTTCCATGGTAGAAATTGGGAGTTTAGGAAGAATTAGGGATTTTTGGAAAATTGGGATTTAGACCTCAAATTGAGGTCGGATTTCAAAACTAATTGTATAAACGGACTCGGGGGTGAATGGGTGAATGGGTTTTGGTCCGAACACCGAGTTTTGACCAAGCGGGCTCGGTGTCGATTTTTGACTTTTGGGGGGGAAGTTTGGGAAATCAAAATTTATGCATTATAATTGATTCCTTTAGCAATAATTGATGTTATTGAGTTAATTGTGGCTAGATACGAGTGGTTTGGAGGTGGATACTAGAGGAAACGCGGTAATTGAGCATTGAGTGACCTGTGGAGCGAGGTAAGTGTTGTGTCTAACTTTGACTTGAGGAATTAGGAACCCTCGACCTAATTGCTATATGAAATTCATGTGAGCGGCGTATATGCGAGGTGATGAGTTCTTATGCACCGCCAAGTTATCTATTCTTATATTGTTTCTTTCCCTGCCTTTGTGAACTGAAACAAATTTTGCAACGAAGAAAACAAGGTGAAAAGCAAGCCCCTCTCATTCTTTGTCTCTGCTTTTGTGATTCTAAGGTTTAAAGTTTCGTTGTCATATGTATATAACTTGAAGAGGTTTCTTCTTCCAACAGATAAAGGTTCTAATGGCTGCTAACAATTTCCTTCTAGCTGGAAAAAGAACAGATATTGCTACGGCAAAGAAAGAGAATGTAATATATATGGCATAATTGTTTAACACGCATACATCTACATATTTCAAAAGCTTTTTATTGCTCAAGAGTGAGCATCTTGCGGAGCAAATTTACTATGTCCATCACAAATCTATTCTTTTTATACTCGTAATGTAAGAAGCTATATGTAATGAATAGAAAGAGAAAAAAACAAATACCTACAACCCATTAAAGTCACCCTTTTCCTCCTCTAGAAAGAGTAAATATAACCATAAATAATATAATTTTACACCTGAATCAAGAAAACAACTGTAAAGCCATGAGAAAGAACTTGTCATGGAGTGTGGAGTCTTGAATAAGACATCAATCCCATAAAACGATGTAGTCACCATTCAAACCACTGAACCAACAAAATAAAAATTATACAACGATTTTAAGTACAAAACAACCAAACTGCTAAGGTTCTCAATTCTCAGCCACACAAAGGTATGTATCATTTTCCTTTCCTGTTTGAGAATGAAATAAGTTGATGAATTTCTTGTGAGAGAGCTTCATTATGCCTATCCAAGCTATAGCTAGAAGGAGCCACAAGCAGATGAACTAATTTCATAAAGTGACCTTGTATCGCTAATACAAACGGAGAGTTCTGAAAGAGTTACCTGGTTTATTTGGAACTCCTAAACGCTTTGAATTTTACTAAAAAATGGGTAGAACCCAAACATTAAAAAAACCTTTAACAGAGCACAACTGAAGAACTAGATCTAGAAAAGCCAAGGAAACCCTAGCTTGTATTTGTCAACCCAATATTAGAAGCAAATGATTGCAAATAAACTAAAAACCTATTTCGAATCAAATTGAAAATACTTTAAAGAGACCCTAAGCCATGAAACAGAGAATTTCACAAAATAAATAAGAACCACTTGAAGATTCAAAATTAAATAAACAAAAAATAATATGTAGATCGAAGAATGAGAATGAAAAAAACCTGAGTGCGAGTTTGGGCGAACCCTGTCACGACCCAAAATCCGTAAAAGGTTGTGATGGCTCCGGACACCACTGTCAGGCGAACCAATACTAAATAATTAATTAAATTCTCATTTTAATATTTTTGACATCGTAAATTTTACTTCAATTTATCTAGTAAAAGATGAATTTACAGAATAAATAACAATGTTTTCCAATTCCAGTACTGAACATCCCATAATCATCCCAGAACCCGATGTCACAAGTGCATGAGCATTTTCTAGGAATTTAAAATAAAATACAATAACTGTCTGGAATACAAATTTGGACAGGAAAGAAAATACAATACTCTAAAGGAGACTCTGTTGGCTGCGGGTCGTACATCAGATACAGCTCACCTAAATCCCCATAATAACCACGCCTCCGCGCCCACAAGGTCACTAGTCATATATGTACCTGCACAAAACATGCAACAAGTGTAGTATGAGTACGTAAATCAACGTGTGCCTTGTAAGTGTCATGCCTAACCTCGAAGAAGTAGTGACAAGAGGTCGACTCCGACACTTACTGTGGCCATCTATAATATAAGGTACAGTAAAGAAGTGAATGAATATGAGACAGAGTATATATATGAAACAAACAAGTATAAAATATGTGGTACAATTTTCCTCTTCACAATTTACTCAAGCTCTCAACTAGCGAGTTCCATCCGTAACCGAAGCATATATATATAGATGTAGTGTAGTTGTTTATGTACTTCATATGCCTCTTATTGAATTACCATGATTTTATTTGTTTTTCTGTTTGCCTTACATGCGAGTACTATTCCACATGTACTCACGTCCCTATTGTCGGGGGAGCTGCATCTTTTAATGGATGCAGGTATACTTCTACAGGATGAAAGTTATACTTGTGGCCAATGGTGCCATAGAAATGAAATTACATGAGAAAGGTTAATAAATGAGGTTTGATTCAACTGTTCCAAAATGACTTCAATGCTATGCTTTGTGAGTATTTCCACTAATGCTATGCTTTGTGAGTACTTTTCAATGTGTTTTGCGTTCTTAGATATTCGTGAGTGGAAATACTATTACACGCTTTACTTGTATTTCGATGCCTAATTGCTACTTGTTAGACATTGTTTCTCCTTGTTGAAGGTACTAGTTATCACGTAGCTCTATTGTCTCCTATTATTTTCTTAAGCTGTTTCATTGGTGCTTTTATGATATATTCTGGATTGGTCTCACTGAGTAATATTACTGGAGTGTAGTTCATAATGTAGAAGTTTACCATTTGCTTTGGTTTGAAGTTAAGTATCGTGAAGGGTTTTGTGTTGAATTGTGAAATTTCTGTATTTACTGAGTAATTGATACTTATATGGTGGGATCGGGTTGCGCACCGCAATAGGTAAAATAAGGGTGATATATTGAGGAGGAATAAGGGTGAATTGATATTATACGATGGGATCGGGTTGCACGCCGCAACAGGTATAATAAGGGTGGGTTGTGGTAAAATAAGGGTCAATTGTGATTGTGATTATTGTTATATGGTGGGATTGAGCTGCACATCGCAACACTTTTATCTATATTCTGATGTTTTTGTTACTAGGAGGAAATAAGGGAGGAATATGATATGTACGGTGGGATCGGGTTGCACACAACCTCAATCTATATGTTTATATTTTTCCTTAACTGTGTTAGTTGTACGGTAGTCTTAATTTGTACTTAAGGATTGGTAATAGCTGAACACTGATGAAATACTTTGAGTACTGTATTTATTTCTTGCAAGTTACTGCTTTACTTTATTCTGTCTTCCTTTTTGCTTTTATTATATACCGTATGCAGATTACATTATGAGTGTCCCGCCGTAGCCTCATCATTGCTTCGTCGAGGTTAGGCTCGGCACTTACCAGTACATGAGGTTGGTTGTACTGATACTGCACTCTACACTTCCTGTGCAGATTTCGGAGCAGGTTCGGGCTGATCGAGAGGTTGGCTGTAGGCTTCACTGCTAGGAGACCCAAGGTAGTCATGTTGGTGTTCGCAGGTCCTGGCGTCCCCTCCTATACCCCCATACTTTACTGTTTCCCTTATTTCGCAAACAATTGTATTTTTCTTTCGGGCAAATACTTATAGTAAAATCTTAGTATGTTCGTAAATTGTGACTCCGGATTCTAGGTAGTAATAACATATATTCAAAGTTGTATGTTTATATTTCCGCGTTCATTTCGACTTATTATAGTTTGTTTATTGATAATCACCTAAATGTAAGTGAATTGGCTAATAAACCTCTAACGTTGGCTTGCCTAGCAAGTGTAATGTCAGGCGCCATCACGGTCCCGATGGTAGAGATTTTGGAGCAGGTTTGGGCTGATCGAGAGGTTGGTTGCAGGCTTCACTGCTAGGAGACCCAAGGTAGTCCTGTTGGCGTTTACAGGCCCTGGCGTCCCCTCATATACCCCCATACTTTACTGTTTCCCTTATTTCGCAAACAGTTGTATTTTCTTTCGGGCAAATACTTGTAGTAAAATCTTAGTATGTTCATGAATTGTGACTCCAGATTTTGGGTAGTAATAGTATATATTCAAAGTTATATTTTTATATTTCCACGTTCATTTCGACTTATTATAGTTTGTTTACTGATAATCACCTAAATATAAGAGAATTGACTAATAAATCTCTAACATTGGCTTGCCTAGCAAGTATAATATTAGGCGTTATTACGATCCCGACGTTGGGGATTCCTGGTCATGACAGGTGCAAAGTTACATGTAGCTTGTCCAAGTATCTCTGCATTCGATCTTCTCGGACTTCGAAAGTTCTGTTGACTTGATTTACCCCAAGTAGAGAATCACATTTGGCTTCGATGACCTCTGCTCCCAAACTTTTAGCCAGTTCGAGACCTGCAATCATGGCCTCATATTCGGCATTATTGTTAGTTAACTCCGAAGTTCTGATAGATTGTCTAATTATGTCACCCGTGGGTTGCTTCAAAATGATGCCCAACCCGGACCCTTTCGCATTCGAAGCACCGTCTGTGAAGAGGGTCCACATCCCCGATAACGTACCTGATTTTAATAATAGTTCCCTTTCGACCTCGGGAACGAGGGCTGGCGTGAAGTCGTCCATGAAATCTGCCAAGATTTGAGATTTGATGGTCGTTCGTGTTGATGGCCAGTCGACTCAAAAGTTCGGGTTTGTGCTAGATATTGTGAAGGGGATAGGTAGTTGCAACACAAACCAGGTGACATTGAAAATATGATTTTAATTTCCTAGAGGCTCTTATTAAAGCAAGCGCTAATTTTTCTAAGTGTGGGTACCGGATCTCGGCCTCACCTAAGGTTCAACTAACATAGTAAACAGGGAATTACGTACCTTGCTCTTATCGAACTAGGACGCCACTTACCGCTATTTTCGAGGCTGCTAAGCATAAGTAGAATTGCTCGTCCGCTTTCGGGGTGTGAAGCAGTGGTGGGCTCAACATGTATCATTTTAATTCTTCCAAGGCCTGCTGACATTCTGGGGTCCATGCAAAATTGTTCTTCTTCCTAAGCAACGAGAAGAATCGGTAACTCCGGTCTGAGGACCTTGAAATGAATCACCTTAGGGCAGTTATGTGCCTGGCTAGCCTTTGCACGGCCTTTAAATTATCTATGACCTTGATATCCTCGATAGTTTTGATTTTATCGGGGTTAATATCGATGATTCCCCAATTAGACACCATGAAGCGGAGAAACTTGCCCGAGCCAACCCCGAATGCGCACTTTTCTGGGTTGAGCTTCATATTGTACTTCCTTAGTATATCGAAGGTTTCTTGCAAATGCTTTAAATGGTCCTCTGCTCGTACGGAATTAACTAGCACGTCATCAATATAAAATTTCATAGATTTCCCTATTTGTTCTTCGAACATTAGATTCACTAGGCGTTGATAAGTTGCACCAGCATTTTTTAGTCCGAACGACATTACGTTATAACAATAAGTGCCGTATTTAGTGATGAACGAAGTTTTTTCCTGATCCTCCGGGTTCATCTGTATTTGATTGTACCCGGAGTCGGCATCGAGAAAACTGAGAATCTCGTGGTCGGTCGTGGCATCGATCATGCGATTGATATTCGGCAAAGAAAAAGAATCCTTAGGGCAGGCCTTGTTCAAGTCCTTATATTCTACGCACATTCTAAGTTTATTTCCCTTCTTCGGGACTACCACTACGTATGCTAGCCATTCAGGATACTTTACTTCCCGAATGGATCTAATTTTGAGAAGTTTGGTTACCTCGTCCTTGATGAAGGCATGTTTGATCTCGGACTGAGGCCTTATTTGTTTCCTTCACTGGGAAAAATTTTGGATCTAGACTCAACTTGTGAGTGGTAATTTCCGGCGGGATCCCTGTCATATCAAGGTGGGACCAGGCAAAATAATCCATATTAGCTTTAAGGAATTGAATATGTTTTTTCCTGAGTTCGGGAGTTAATCCCGTGCCCAAGTATACCTTTCGATCAGGCAGATGCTCGATCAGTATGATTTGTTCCAGCTCTTCAACTGTTGATTTTGTGGCGTCAGAATCATCTGGGATTATGAAGGATCGAGGGATCATATAGTCATCATCCTTGTCAATTTCCCATTTCTTCGGTTGGGCCGAGGCTGGTGACTGTGGTTGCTATTTGACTTCCAGCTCTCCCTTTGAATTCGATCCGTTTGCTGATGAAAGTGCCGATACCGGTGTCACCTCATCTATCGCAAACATCTCCTTGGAGGCGGGTTGCTCCCCGTACACTATTTTGACTCCCTCCGACGTCGGGAACTTCAGAACTTGGTGAAGGGTTGAAGGCACTGCCCTCATGTTATGGATCCAAGGCCTTCCGAGTAGGGAGTTGTACCTCATGTCGCCCTCGATTACATGGAACTTTGTTTCTTGGAGGGTCACGACCACGTTCACTGGCAAGATAATCTCACCTTTGGTGGTTTCCCTCGCCATATTGAAGTCGTTAAGTACTCGAGCTGCGGGCACAATTTGATCTTGTAGGCCGAGCTGTTCTATGACCCTCAATCGAATAATGTTGGCCGAGCTACCTGGATTAATCAAAACACATTTAACTTGAATTTTATTCATAAGGACAGATATTACCAATGTGTTGTTATGAGGTCGTTTGATCCCTTCCATATCCTCGTGGTTGAAAGACAAAGTCACTTCTGGTAAATAATCACGTGCTCGTTTTTCTCTTGTGATCGTCACTTTGGTGCGTTTAAACACTAGTCTTTGTGGAATATCGACCCCTCCCACGATCATGTGAATCACGTGTTGTGGCTCTTCCTGCTCGTTCTACCTATTTGAATCTCTATTTTTAAAGTGATTCTTGGCTCGATTACTTACGAATTCCCGAAGGTCCCCCTCGTTGAACAATCGGGCTACCTCCTCCCTTAGCTGTCTGTAATCTTTTGTTTTATGGCCATGGGTACCATGATACTTGTATATTTGGTCGGGATTTCGCTGGGCTGGATTGGTCTGCAGAGGTCGAGGCCATCTAGTATCTTTGATACGTCCAATGGCCGACACTATGGTGGCAGAATCTACGTTGAAGTTATATTCTGACAATCGAGGTGCTTCATTAGATCCGACATTATTATCGAAACCATTCTTGCTCACGATCCCTCGGGAGCTCTGTCCTCGATCATTCCTTCTATCAATCCGAACAGGGTTTCGTACAGGGCCATTATCTCTCCGATATCCACCGTATGGATGATATCGAACTATGTTTGACCGCGGTTTCCAGTCGAAGTCCCTTTTAACTCTTTCCACGGGCATGTTAGGATAAATTGAACTGGTTGGAGCCCCCAATTGATCATCATCGACCATGATCTTCGACTAATACCGATTATGCACATCGACCCAAGTGATAGCTGGATACTCGATCAAATTCTGTTTCAGCTGTTGTGAAGCTAGAAACTTCAAGCATTGAGGCCTTGAGTAAAGGCTTGAATGACCCAATCGTCGGTGACAGGTGGAAAATCCATCCGTTTTATTTGGAACCGAGACACAAATTCCCTGAGCATCTCGTTGTCTTTTTGCCTTACATTGAAAAGGTTTGATTTTCTTGTAGCTACCTTGATAGCTCCGGCGTGTGCCTTTACAAAAGAATCTGCAAGCATAGCGAACGAACAATAGAATTAGGTGGTCAATTATGGTACCATATAATAGCTCCCTTCGATAGTTTCCCCGAACTTCTTCAGCAACACGGACTCAATCTCGTCATATTCCAAGTCATTTCCCTTAATGGCACATGTGTATGAGGTAACATGCTCGTTTGGATCTATTTTCCCATTATATTTTGGGATCTCGGGCATACGAAACTTCTTGGGGATTGGCTTCGTAGCCGCACTTGGGGGGAAAGGTTTTTAGACAAACTTTTTGGAATTAAGTCCTTTCAACACCAGTGGTGCCCCGGGGATTTGGTCGACCCGGAAATTATAAGTTTCCACTTTCTTATCGTTTTCCTCGATCCTTGTTTCAATTCGTTTTGTTAGATCCTCAAGCATCTTTATGATAGCAGGATTGGTCTCCGGTTCTCCTCCATTTGATTTCTTTGATACCGATTCGGCTCTATGAACAATTTCTTGCGATGGCTCGATCTCGATCCTGCTTGGTGCACGATTCTGATTCTGAAGTTTTGCTATTGTAGCTTTTTGAGTCTGCAACATTTTGAATATCATTCGAAGGCTAATCACGCCTTCTCCACCGCCCTGTGCGTTCTGATCAGCTGTTCGAGCATCTATGCGGACGCTATTTTGAGGATCGACGCCCAAATTCCCATTAATAGCAATATGGGACCTGGCATCGATTGGATCCACGCCCGGAGCTCCGTCGGGATTTACTGGTGGTACTCCGTTTCCTGGGGCGGCTATGTTGTCATTCTCCACATAGAGATCAATGCCATCGTTTGTGTGTGTTTACTGCTTGAGAGTTTGACATGTTGATCCTGGAATCAAAGACACTTCAAAGAACAAGCGTAAAATTATGTGTGTTATGAAAAATTGTACCAAACAATCACTATTATCCTTAGCCTTACGGTGGGCACCAAACTGTTTTGCCTTAAAATCGGACAACAATTAAACTTATAAGTATCTTTAAGGATATGTGATTTCACTTGGCACAAACTGATAAATGTCAGAATTAATGCTAGGGATTAATTATAAATAAAGCTAACAAATATGATGAACAACCATGGTCCTCGAGCTAGACCGCCCTCGAACCAGCTAAGTATGCTATTAAAAAGTATGGACTTTACCAACAGAGCTTGTAAGAAAAAAATATGATATATTGCCTTGTTGTGCGTGAATGTATGTTGGTTACAAAATGATTAAGACCCTCTTTATATAGCAGAGGAACCCTATTTATGGTATATTTTTAATTATAGAAGTAAATCCAATGATAGGCTAATATCCGGTACTAACTCGATATGCGCCGAGATTCCCTCCATGATCCTCGTCCGATCACGGATATCTTGGCTTTCCGTTATTCGGCGTAGCAGGCCTCCTTTGATCTTGCTCAATCTCTTTCACGCTTCGGTCTCGAATTGACCTCGATCCTGATCGACAGTGATCCACGAGCTTACCAATCCATCTCCGTACCATATTACGATGTAACTGGGGCCGGGCCTTGATCTTCCGTCCCGATTTTGGTTAGTCGTATGAAATTAGGCAAGCCCGATTCTAACCGTATACATATTGTCTTTTAACTCAGAAAATATATACCAACTCATACTCAATTATCTATTCTTTTTTTATTTCTTATTTAAATTTGTGTGTCAAACAGTATTTAAATAAATAAGTAAGCGCCCAATATAGCAAAGTGGTGATTGGTGCATTGGTCGAATGTTAGAGGGTAAGGAAGTCTTGGGCTCTAGCGTCACAAATTTGAGTCTAACTTCAAGCAAAACTATTGTTTTTTCGTTTGTTTTCATTTCTTTTCGTTCATATTTCGTTAATTAATATTTTAATAAAGCTATTTTTTGAGAATCAATTAAAATTTGCAAAAACTTATTTTTTCTAATTTGCTTATGTTAAAAAAGATAATAAAATTACTTAACTTTAAACTCTAAAATGATGTTCATATTTTATTACCAAATAAGCTTAATCACTGAATCATGCTATTTTACCAAAAGATTGCTTCATCTGCAATTTTGTATACATAGCAAAACGTTGATAAAAGCTTCACAAGGTCACTTTATGCCTAATGCATAAAATATATGGCGTGCTTTCCTGAATAAACTGCATTTTGATTAACAGATGAAGCCAAAGCTTAAGTGACGACGTTATCCTAAAAGAAATAAATATAAGTTTGATAGGATATTTTCATAACTTGAATCATCCATAGAATTTACTCCCCTGGGACAAAACACGAAAGATGAGCTAACATTCTATCACTAGGGCCACAAGACACCTAAACAAGTGGGAGAAAGACACCTAAACAAGTGGGAGAAATACCTCACTTTTTGATACTATATAAAAAAGGAGACAAAGGTAGTTCAAGTGCTCTTTTGGGAAAAATAAATTAAACGGAGCACTCTTTTACATCCTACAATTTTTAAATAAACATTCATAAATGCCGGTGAAAATAAAACTTTCATGAATGACGCAGAGAAAAAAAAATCGTGATTGATGCTTTAAAGTACTCTTTTTTAATTCGCAACGTTTTTGTGCATTTTGGGCTTTTGGATGGATCCAAATCCCGAAACTATTCGGAGTGTTTATTTTCTTGATAAATGAAATTATAACTTTGTTAAACAAAAAGTTGAGAGAAGTCATGTTTAAAGGCATGCATCCAACGATTAAAAAAGGTGCAAAATATTTTTGTTTTGGTAAACAAAGTAGAAAAAAGATAAATTAACACATAATATAAGAGAAAACATTAGTTCATTTTCTAATTACAAAATCATTTTATTAGAATAATCTTAGTAGTCCATTTATTGACTAACAGAACTTTAACCTTGTTAACGAGCATCTTATTACCTATCTTATATATAATCCCCTACCTCATTTTCCCTTTCTCTCCCCCTATGTATAATTTAAAAGAGACTCATTTTATGTTATAGTAAATATTAAGTATTTCGTCTCCCCTTATGTATAATTTTAAATCAAATAATTTTATTACACTTAGCATCGACCTTCTTGCTAGTATTTTTATGATAAGAAAATGGCATTGAACTTGAGCCGCTGTTAGGTTCAATTACTTGCAAAAATATGGATGAAAAGTTGTCCAATCACCTTAAAAAGAAGAATTGACTTGGCCAAACCAAACCAAAGTGACACGGCATTTTCCCCAATAAATGAAGAGAATAGGAGTAATTTCTTAGAGTCGTCTATTTCGTTCTTTCGTTCACACCGAGAATGAAAACTAGGGTTCCCAAATACCTCTCTCTCATATTTTCAATTTCCCCTGCATTTCCCCCATAACCTCAATTTACGGATTTTTCCATTTCATTCTTTACTTCCTGAAAATAATCTAATATTTGATTTCCTCGATAACCACAGTATCAATTATATTAGAATGAACTTAAGAAAGAATACATTAAAATGGTATTACTGTACAATGTTAAAGACAAAAAAGTACGTATGTACAGCTTTAGCTAGTGATCTCAAAATAAGAAGAAAAATGCGTATAAGGGTAGTAGCCTATAACTATAATGATAAATAAGAACCACACCTTTACCTTTAAAAGACGCTGGAGATGGACGTGACCACAGGAAGCAGCTGTAGCCAATGACTGAGCGAAAAAAACTAGCTAGTGATCTCAAAACATGAAGAAAAATGCATATAAGAGTAGTAGCCTACAACTATAATGATAAATAAGGACAACACCTATACCTTTAAAACAAGCCAGAGACGAACATGACTGCCGGAAAAAAAAGCTTTCTACCTTCTTTTATATGATGAGGAATTTTTTTGTAGAGGATTACAGAGCCTATAACTACAATGCACTAGGGAGATTGCACGAGATTGTGTCAAAGATATTCCGTTTTCACATATTTTTACTAGCACGCAATATACTCGCCAATATAATTTCAAATATTACTCAAATTTAGTGTATTATAAACTTATTTTTTCTTATACATGGAGAGGAAATATTTGACATTTTAATTTACTAAAATATATATTTTTACACTATACATATTAGGGGGTAGAAGGGAGATGGGAAGGGGATTATTACGGTAAGGGCTACTTATGGTATGGTATGGTTTTGAAAATTTCCGTACGATAATTGTAGTTTTTATAATTTATAAATACAATACCATTATCATACCAAATTAATTCGTGATGTAAGCTTAGGGTCCATCAAACTGTACAGAGAACCTAGTTCTCTATTAGTTTCTATAGCACGCACACACAAAGCAGTAAGTAAAAGACACAACAAAGTTTTACATGAAAAATTCCGAACTCACGGGATTAAAAACCATGACCTACCCTCGTAGAATTTCAACTTCACTAACTGAGTAACTTTCAGATTACAACCTATTGTAATCTAAGAATTAAGCTCTTTATCCCTCACCTACTTGTAACAACTCTATTACAAGTGTCTTTGTAATAACTCTATTAAAAAGCACACACTTTGACTAACTCTAGCCAAAACACAAACACAAGGTTTATGATTTTACAAAAGATCTCCTACAGAAATGCTACTAAGTAAGCTGAGTAGGAGTTACAAATAGATGACATAGCAAAGACACAATAATACTAAGGACTTATGATATACTTGATACTGAGATCTGGTCCTTGGTTTTGTTGTTGCTTTGTTCTTCACCGACTTGTAGTTCGCGGCACACTTGAGAGACAATTGATGATTTAGGATTATGCAAATGTGTCTATTTCCCTTGCCTCATGTTCGTAATATACAAGTGAGGTCATTACGATGATGTATGTAATTATTTGGTACAAAGCATGCTCAAAGAAGTGACTGCGACACTATTGTGTGTGCAGAAAATAGTGCAACGACTTTACAGCTGTAGAGAGTTGACTTGTACTGCCATTAGAGGAACTGATGGACATTTGTTCCCTCTCTCGTTTTTTTGACTCAAGTTTTTGGGACTTGTGCCAGACTTGAGACTTGTTGTTCTTGAGCACTTTCAGGATGTGTAACAGGTTCTCAATCTGGTTCTTATTAAGAAGTTTGTTAGATCATCAAAATACACAAAGGCACGTAGCTTAACAGTTTCCCCCTTTTTGATGATGACAAACTTATAATTGAGGTTCTCCCTGAGAACTAGATTTTTCTGCAAAAAAACTTTATTCCCCCTGAGAACCTGAGGACCTGTTCCCCCTTCTAAATTTTCTTCCCCTTTTTGGCATCGTAAACAGATTAGACATAAGTAAAATAGAAAAAGAAGTCTAGCAAAGTTAACTCGGGCCACATGTGTGCATACAACATGGATAAAAACAGAGCGCGAGAGTATAACATGGATAGTAAAAGATGCGATACTCATTAATTTTAGGAGAAGAAAGCAGAGATAGTAGCAACATTGTTACAAAAACATCCACATAAAAAAAAACTTAAAGTACCAGTCATAGAAACAACAAAAACAGGAATAAGGTAGGACAAACATCATTCAACTAGACACTGGGAAGGGAACTGTTTAAGGGGCACTAGAAGGGGGAGGCAAGGATAAGGAGGCAAGGGTTCTGAGAAGAATGTCCATTTGAGCATTTGCAGATACTTGTTCGTTAATCAGCCACTCTTTCAGGTCCTCAACCTTTTTCCTGAGATCTATATTTTCTTTGGTTAGGCGAGCAATCTCTGTGCCTTGTGCACTGCTGGAACCAGGTGCCTCCTTGGCCTGTCTAAGTTGCCCTTCAAGAATGGCAATCCATGCCTTCAATCTCTTTATATCCTCATTGGAAGCAGTTTGAGCATCAATCAACTGCGAGATAGTGGAATTGTGGACAACACCCCATTTCTTGTCAATACACTCACATTCCTCTAAGGTTGTATTTGAGAAAGTTTGCATGGTAGTTCCCACTATTGCTCTTTCCAAAGGAACTTTGAAGAAGTTAAACACTTTAGTGAGCAAGAAACCATAAGGCAAGCCATGATTTCCGTCCTTGAAGTCGGCCACTTTCTTCATATGCTCAATCATAAGACCAGGCAGATTGATGATGGTGTAGGCATCCAGTGCTTCCATGAGGAACATGTCTGCTTTTGAAGTAATAGAACGCCTTTATACACATGGAAGCAAGACCTTATTCACCATCTCAAACAGAAATTGATACACTGGAAGGAGGGCCTTCTTGTGCACCCGTTCCCCCAGCTGCACAACATCATCCTTCAGAATGACACTTCTGAAATTAGGAGAACAGGTCCCCTCAATAGATGAGGGCCCTTCTGTAGGCACTCCCAAAATACTCCCTAGAACAACCTTTTCCATCACAAAATCTATGCCATTGACCTTAAAGCAAATGTTATCATCTTCCACTGTAAACATATCTGTGTAGAAGCTACACACCTATTACTCATACACCTTGGGGCTCTCATTGGTGAACAAGTGTGTCCACTTTTGAAACTCTCAAATGTCAAACAGTTGTCTTGTCCCTGACATGTTAAGAATGTCAAATGCAAAAGTTTTGCCCCATAGCACCCTCTGCTTCCTAAGGTTTTCTCTGCCTCTATCCTTTGACACAGCCACTTTGGCCTTTTTGGAGAACCTGGTTCCTCGTTGTCACTAGCCTTCCACTTCACAGACTTTCTCACATTTTTCTCCTTCTTTTCAGAATTCTCAAAAGATTTTTCACCAAACTTATCTCCCTCGACACTTTTCACCTCTACAGCTTTCACTAACCCTCTTCTGGGCTTTGGAATCACAGGTTTCTTGGAGGATTTATGAATTAAGGAAGCAACTTACTCATTCACCTCTTCATCATCAATATGAACAACATGTGTTGGGGGCACATCCTCCTCATTTACTAGCTTTCCCCCTTCCACCAACCTTCTTCTTCTCTTTTCCTTTTTGTTTTTCTTCAGAACAGTCTCATAAGCTTCTTTCTTTTGCAGCCTGGTGGTTGGTATTTTGAGAATGGGCTCTTTGGGAACTGCCCTAGCACTGTTGGCAGCAATGAAACTTGCCACAGTCAGATTATCATAGTCTTCCTCACTATTTTCATTTTCCTCTTCGGATAGAGATCTCATCTCAAGAATGAAAAAGTTCAATGGCTCAGCATCGAAGTGAGGAGAAGGAGAAGGATCAGTACTGACCTGGGGCTCTTTTGAGGAGCAAGGGATTTCATCCCAAGTAGGAACATAGTGCTCTTCTTGGGCAGAGGGATCAGGTCCCTCTGTTGTTTCCCCAGTAGTACTGACGAGTGCCAAATTTTCAAAGGGCACTAGTTCCTCACCTTCAACTCTGTGACTTTCACCTTCCCCCTAAGACCCAATGGTCTCACCATCATACTCATATCCTCCAACCAATCCTCCTTATGTAGAAATCAATAGCATATTTTCAATGGTTTCTCTCTCATTCACCCCCAAAATAGTATCAAAAGATGTATAAGGAATATTACATGTCAGAGTGGCTATATTTAGATCAAAGCTTGGCGTGGGCATTGTTGATACATCAACACTGTCGACCATATCTTGTTGAGTTTCAGAGATTTCCCCAACCTTCTGACGGGTTACCTCTTGTCCCTCGTCTCCGTCCACTATTTTGTCATCAGCCATTTTTTCCGATGAGGCAGAAGGAGAGGTTGGAGTAATGAATCTCTTGGGGTTCTAAGTCTTATGACTACGGGGAGAACCAGAACTCAATTGGGTTGGAAAAGAGCCAGTAGATGGTTGTTGGTCTATTGTGGGGTTTTGACTGGGTGACAGTTGAGACTCAAACGCACACTCGTGTGTTTCGTGAGACGCAAACACAGTAGGAATGACACTGGTATTGCTGGAAAGCTCTGGATTTTGAGACATAATGGATTTTTGAAGTAGAGACACGAGAAAGAGAGGGTTTTCTTTTGAAAGAGAGGAGAATTTTGTGTCTTTGATGTGGATAGTTGGGAAAGGGACACCTTTTGGGGTTATTTAGAAGGGGTAGGGTCCGATTATAAACAGGTGTAACATATTGGGAAGACGAGTCGGTTTACAAACGGGTGTGACGTTTGGGTTTTAAGAAGATGAGAGAGAGAGAAACTGAAACATTTAATGACTTGGCACTTTTATACCCGTTTAAAGTGTGCATGAGTGTAAGAAGAGCTACTAACCTGAGTCAAGGGAACAGGGTTCTCTGACCGAGTTTTGTAAATGAGAGCTTCATTCTTTTACTCAGATGCAAGGTTATTGGTTGCTTGTTCACTCTGTAATTTTCATGCGTGTTTACCTGTAACGGTATATAGATGAGTTAGAATTTGCCAAAAGATACCTTTTAGTATTTTTACTTGTTCATTCTTTCATAGCCAATCATTGAGGGACCTGGTACTCAGTTTGATTTCATCAGCCCCAATGCCAGTCGATTCTTTTCAAAGTACTCTCTGCTCAATGCTTTGGTGAAGATATCTGCTACCTGGTCCTCTATTTAGCATAACTTTATGTAGATGAGGCCCTTTTCAACATTATCCCTGGGAAAATGATGTCGCACATCAATGTGCTTTGTTTTCTTATGCTGAACTGGGTTCTTTGCCATGTTGAGAGCACTTGTGTTATCACACAGTAGTGCCACACAATTAGAAAACACACCAAAGTCCTCCAGTTGTTGCTTGATCCACAACAATTGAGCACAACAAGAGGCAACTGCCACATATTCAACTTCTGCAGTTGAAAGAGCCATAGAGATTTGTTTCTATGTACCCCATGAGATTAATCATGACCCTAGAAAGTGAGCCATACCACTTATGCTCTTTCTATCTACCAGATAACCAGCATAATCAGCATCAATATACCCAATTAGGTCAAAATTATCTCCTGAAGGATAGTAGAGAACTAGGTCCTGTGTTCCATTGAAATACCTTAGAATCCTCTTGGCAACTTTCAGATGAGATTCCTTTGGATTAGATTTAAATCTAGCACATAATTCCACACTAAATACAATATCAGGTCTGCTAGCTGTGAGATACAAGAGTGTACCAATGATGCCTTTGTACATGGTTTCGTTCACAGGAGAACCAGGTTCATCCATGTCTAGATGGGTGGCAGTGGCAATAGGAGTATCAATGTTCTTTGAACTTTCCATCTCAAATCTCTTTAGGAGCTCTTTAATGTACTTCTGCTGACTTATCATTGTTCCCTTAGGGGTTTGCTTAATTTGCAACCCTAAGAAAAAATTCAATTCCCCCATCATGCTCATTTCAAACTCGCTTCCCATAAGTTGTGCAAATTCCTTACACAAGGAATCATTTGTTGCACCAAAGATGATGTCGTCAATATAAACTTGCACAATGAGCAGGTTCCTCCCCCGTTTCTTCAAAAATAGGGTGTTGTTGATTTTTCCTCTTATAATGCTATTTTCAAGAAGAAATTTGGAACAATATTCAAGAATGCAAAATTAGAAAGGAGTACCTAATAGACCAAGCCCTAGAAGTTTTTCTCTCAAATGTTCGCCGTCACTGTAGCAGTGAACCGTGCCAAACAGTACAGTGAACAGTGGCTTCATTACTATTCATCGCAGATAAGCTGGAGCTTTAGGCTTCAATGGCCACTATGGCCGTTGACCAGCCATCGTTTTCGGATGGTATGCCCTCCCCCAGCATTGCACAACAACATACAACAACTAACTCCAACCCAGCTCTTCTAGATTACTCTAAGATTTTGAAACCAAATTCTTTAAATCCTCCAGTGATGACTACTGCTGCAGCTTCAATTCAACCCATTCCACCGCGACGAGGAGTGAATGGCCAACCAGTGGTTAAATTCACAGAGGCAAAAGTAGATCGAATGAACGTGATTGAAGGCCTCCAATATGCTGTTGTTGGCAAGCTTTCATATGGATCTCCGGAGATTCACGAGCTTCGCCGAATAATTTCAACTCAATATGGTATCAAAGGTGAGTGTAATATCAGATTCCTTAGAGATCGTCATGTTAATTATATTAACTCTATAGAAAGACTTCCTCGATTTCACATCAAAGAGTACGTATTACATCAAAGCCAAAGATGGGACGAATACCAATTGCGTACTCTTATCTACGATGTAACATTTAAGGCAGATGAAGAAACTCCGATGGCGATGGCGTGGATTTGTTTTCCTGGACTGCTACCTACCTTTTTTGTAAAGGAAACTCTGTTTTCTTTGGCTACAGCTGTGGGAAGGCCACTGTGTCTTGACATGGCAACTACAAACAAAACTTGGCCGAGTTGCACAAGAATAAAAGTTCTTGTCGATATGTTGGCCGAGCTACCTAAAAAGGTGAGATTGGATATTGATGATGAAGCTTCTGGTGGTATTCAAACAGAATGGGTGAGAATTCAGTATGACATGCTATCAAAATATTGTAAGGAGTGTAAACTACAAGGACATGATAAAATTGAATGTTGGCGTTTGCACCCCGAGCTTATTGAGAATCGAAGCAGCGAGAAAAGGAATGATCTTGCTGAGTCGAACAACTGGAATACTACTGCTGATGAACAAGGAAAAATCAAAAATCACACTAACCCTTTAATGATTCTCACGAGTGAAAAAGTAATCGGGAACGTATGTGAACATTGGAAGGAAGTTCGAGATAATCGGGGAACCAACAAAAATAACAAAACCCAGGTACAAAGGGCAAACTGGCAATGCAATCGTGCCAGTGAATGTTGGTGTACAACAGGTGCACACTACAAATAACTTTGCACTGGTGGAGGTCGAAGAAGATCAGACAAACAAGGTTCAAGCAAGGAATAAATTTGCAGTATTAGAGGAGGAACAGAGTGATATAAACGAGAACAACCAACTGATTTTGGTGGGGGAACAATCAGTCTTCAATTCTAAAGATGGTCCTACTTCTTCTGGGATTCAGTTCACAATCAACTGGGTTCATAGAAGGTTTGGGACTAGCAAAGAGGAGCTAAAACAACTCAATGTGACCACAAACCAATCTTGTCATGAGATTCCATCTCAAACACTTAAAGATTCTGGGCAAATTGAGGATCTTGATGAGGTAAACTCTACAAAGGTCTTATGGAGCGATGCAGTTGAGGTTAAGGATGATCAGCTGGGCAAAACAAAGACAAGATCACCTGGCAATAGGCTGGCGACGCCAGGCCTAAAGCCAGGCTCACCAGGCGTTAGGCTGGCGACGCCAGGGCTAAAGCCAGGCTCCCCAGGCGTTAGGCTGGCGATGCCAGGCTCCCCAGGCGATAGGCTGGCGATGCCAGGCCTAAAGTCAAGCTCCCCAGGTGTTAGGCTGGCGACGCCATGCCTAAAGCCTGGTTCACCTGATGAGGCAGCTATAACAAACCCGAACCTTAGAGCAACTAGAGAGATTTTGTCCTATGTAGATGGTGTTCCGGTGTATGCATCAGAGAACAAACTTGATGAAGATGTTGATGTGAGGATTAGGGATGATATAGTGGATTCAGACCAAATTTCAAGCAATGGGAAGGGTGGTGATCTCACTAGAACAGTGCTTTCAGAGCAGACTGCTACAGTAACTCCTGGGCTAAGCAGTGTCTATGAGCTACAATTCAAGGAGTATGAACAGGCTGATAAGCGGGAAATTAATCCAAGACCATCTGGGGAAATAGAGGAAGTGCCTATAGAATCTGGCACTGATCAAATTATGCAGCTACATCTTAATGTTCCACTTAAGACTCCTCTACAACATTTACATGATTTAGTTACACATAATATGACACCAATTGATGAAGACTTATTGAGACAAAATCCAATAGAGGATGAATGAGATGATGAATCAACTGCAGAAAACGTCAAACAAGTGGCCAGGGAAGGGGATTTATCACCCACAGCTAGTGTTAAAGGAGGTAAGAAAACTAAACAGAATAAGAGTAAAGATCGACTACAACCTTCAAGAATAATGCCTAGGAGGGCAACTTCTCTATCTAAATGATGATGATCAAAACATTAATATGGAACATAAGGTTTGTGAATACACAACAGGCCTTTCCTAGGGTGATCAACATGAATAGGGAGCATAATTTATGTGTAGTTGCATTGATGGAGCCTTTTCAAAAGAAGGGACTCATTGATAGATATAAAAGGAGGTTGAATATGGAGACTGCTTATGCAAATATGAATGGGAAAATATGGTTGTTCTTCGATGCAGTGGTGGAATGGGAATTAGTGAAGGATACTGAGCAACAGGTGACTGTGAGAGTGTTTCACCATGACCTGGGGAAGCACATGATGATGACATTTGTTTATGCAAAATGTTTAGCAATTGAGAGGTTTGATTTATGGGATCACTTGTATTACTTAGCAAGTGATATGGAATTACCATGGTTCGTATGAGGGGATTTCAATGTGATATTTCATAAAGATTAGAGAACTTCCAGTATACCCTCCTGAATATGAGGATTTTGCATTTTGTGTAAACTCTTGTGGTTTGTTTGAGCAAGGGTACAAAGGAAGTCCATTCACACGGTGGAATGGGAGATCCAATGCTGAGTGTATATTCAAGATATTGGATAGGATTTTTGTTTATTTTCCATTTCAGAACATGTTACCAACTATTAAAGTTGAGCATTTAATCAGAACTGGATCAGATCATGCACCATTGCTAATGACATGTGGGGTGCAGACAACTAATTTTGTCAAGCCTTTCAGATTCTTGAACTTTTGGACAAAGCATGATACATTTATGGATGTGGTGAGGAAGAATTAGGAAGCTAATTTCATAGGGGATCCGTTTTTGATGTTCAAGCAGAATATCAAGAGGGTGAAGGCAACACTCTCAAAATGGAGTAGGAAAATATTTGATGATATCTTCAAGCAATTGGCTATTTTGGAGGACATTGTTAGGGTGAAAGAGATGTTGTTTGAAAAAGAGCCTGCAACTGAGAATAGGATTGTGCTTCAAAAGGCTCAATCTGAATTGAAGAAATACTTGAATATTGAGGAGCAGTATTGGAAGCAAAAAGCTGGGATGACTTGGTTTGCTGAAGGAGATAGGAATAGAAGTTTCTTTCACAATCATGTCAATGGCAAAAGAAAGAAATTGCAACTGAAGAGGATCAAAAGTGGCAGTGGGGTATGGATTGAAGGCCAGGAGCAATTGGCTACAGCTGCAGTGGACTTCTATCATAAACAATTCACAAATGAAGGTGATGCTTCTGAATTTTCCTTGCTTAATAATGTACCTTCAATGGTCACTATGGATCAGAATTTGGAACTTAGCAGATTGCCAACAATTGAAGAAGTAAGGGCAACAGTTTTTGAGCTTATGAGGAGAGTGCTTGTGGTCCTGATGGATTCACTGGCATGTTTTATCAAACCTGTTGGGATGTTATTGGTGCTGATATATACAACATGGTGCTACACTTCTATGGAGGAGCTGCATTGCTTAAATCCATCACTCATACCAATCTAGTGTTGCTGCCCAAGAAATCTAGAGTTGAGACTTTCTCTGACTTAAGACCTATTAGTTTGAGCAACTTCATTATCAAGGTCTTGTCTAGGGTGTTACATGACAGACTGGAGATTTTTTTGCCATCTCTAATAACTCCTAATCAATTCGGATTTGTAAAGGGTAGGAGTATATTTGAGAACATCTTATTGACTCAAGATATTTTCACTGACATAAGGTTAAGGGGAAAGCCAGCTAATGTTGTGATCAAGCTTGATATGGCTAAGGCCTATGATAGGGTTTCATGGAAGTACTTATTGCATGTGCTAAGGAAGAAGGGATTTTCGGAACACTTCATCAACATGGTGTGGAACTTGATGTCAAATATCTGGTATTCAGTATTTGTGAATGGGCAGTCCTCAGGGTTCTTTAAGTCGACAAGGGGTGTGAAACAAGGGGATCCCCTATCTCCAGCATTGTTAATTCTGTCAGTTGAGGTACTTTCCAGGTCTTTGAATAAGCTCTTTGAAGATAAGTCATTTGTGGGATTTGGAATGCCTAAGTGGTCTGATCCTTTAAACCACTTGGCATATGCTGATGATATGATAATCCTTGCATCTGCTCATCCTCCCTCCTTGAGCAAGATTATGGCAGTGTTGGGGAACTATGAGAAGATATCAGGTCAGATGATCAACAAAGATAAGAGTTCATACTACATGCATTCAAAGGTTGCTAATGGATTGTTTCAGGTAGTTGGAGCTATTACATGATTTGCAAGAGGTAAATTCCCCTTCACATATCTAGGGTGTCCTATGTTTTACACTAGAAGGAGGAAGGACTATTATGAGGATCTTATCAAGAAGTGAAGGCTAAATTGCATTCATGGAAAGGAAAGATGCTTTCATTTGGAGGAAAGGCAACACTTATCTCTAGTGTGTTGCAAAGTATGCCGGTTCACATGTTATCAGTCCTTGATCCACCAAACAATATCCTGGAGCATCTACATAAGACTTTTTCTAGGTTCTTTTAGAGCACAAAGGAAGAAATGAGAAGCAGACACTGGGCTTCATGGAAAAATCTTTGCCTTCCTAAAGAGGAAGGGGGCCTATGTTTTAGGTCCTTACATGATGTCTCAAGGGCAATGTTTGCTAAACTATAGTGGAGGCTTAGGACCACAAAATCTTTGTGGTCTAATTTCATGTGGAATAAGTATTATAAGAAAGATATACCAACAATGGTGCATTTTAGGGGAGGGTCTCATGTTTGGAGACAAAGGCTGAATGCTAGGGAAGAAGTAGAACATGAGATCGTATGGGAATTGAAGAGTGGAACCAATAATATTTGGCATGAAAATTGGACTGGATTGGGTGCACTTTATCACGTATTACCTGAAGACTTTCCAATCAATAAAGGTCTTCAAGAGGTGGAAGAACTACGGCAATGTGAAGCATGGGATGATCAGCTGCTAGATCAAACTTTCAATGAGGAAATTGCAGCACATATAAGACTAAATGTGCACTATGAAGGCAGTGAGGGATATTGGGATAGGCCATACTAGATGCCAACTCCTTCAGGAAAGTTGAGTGTAAGCAGTGCTTGGGAAATATTAAGGCATAGGGCTGATCCTAATCAGGAATTCAAGTTAATGTGGATTAAAGGTTTGCCATTGAAGATATCCTTCTTCTTGTGGAGATTGTGGAGGCATAAAATAGCCACCGATGACATGTGGAGGAGGCAAGGGCAAATGGTGATGTCTAGGTGTTGGTGTTGTCAGCAGCCCCAAGAGGAATCCATTGAGCATATATTTGTCACAAGTCCTACTGCCTCTAAGGTATGGAACTTGTTCATGGGGGCTGCTGGAATTACTGTGCAATTGATTCAATTGAAGGAGATTATAAGGCATTGGTGGTATGCTCAATGTTGTCCAAAATTAAAGCCACTATTTCAAGCAGTACCATCTATCATCACTTGGGAGCTTTGGAAGAGAAGAAATGCAGGTAAACATGGGGGTTCAGTGTCCACAAATAGGGTGATTCATGAGATAAATAGGACATTGCATCAACTGGCAAGGTTGAGGTATGGTTGGATGCCTAATATTCCATTGTTATGGCCAGGCATGATTCAACACTTTAAAGGATATAAATCTATATTGATCACTACAAGAGTAACATGGCAGTTTCCTTTTCATGGTTGGTAAAAATGTAATACTGATGGAGCTTCAAAGGGAAATCCTGGACCTAGCTCCCTAGGCTTTTGTGTGAGGGATGATGAGGGTGATGTGGTGTATGCTAGGGCAGTAGACCTAGGAGTGAAAACTACTATGGTAGCTGAAGCTAAGGCTATTCTTCAAGGGTTGGAATACTGTATGGAGAATGATCTTCACCCTCTCATATTGGAGACTGATTCATTAGTGATGAAGAAGAGATAGAAGGGGAATGGGATCATCCTTGGGTAATTGCACATAATGTGAAGAAAATTATAGAGATGAAGGACAACTTCAATGTGATCTTTCAACATGTGTTCAGAGAAGGCAACTCAGTGGCGGATTTTATAGCTAACATTGTGTTCCATTTTGCAGGTACATCTGAGTTTCATTCATTCTATGAACTGCCTAGTGCAGGGAGGAGGTTGATCAATCTATACAAATCTCAATCACCTAACATTAGGGTTAGGATAGCAAAGAGAAGAACCCCAGACTGATGGCTTCACATGATTGAACTCTCCACAAACCTGCATGTTTTTGTGTCTCATTCAGTATGCTATTAAGGTACTTTCCAATGGTATTAGCATGGTCCCATACTCATTCTGGTGGTGCTTTGATAGTGTACAAAAAAAATGCGATAAGCAGGTGTGGGATGGTACAACTTATCCTACTTCTGATATGTCCACATGCTAAGGAAAATGTTGAACCCATCATATGGTATTTTTGGAGATTGTTAAATCATTTCTCAGTGGTATTAGCATGCTTTCATGCTCAATCTGATGATGGTTTAGCAATGTTTAAAATGATGTCTACATTAAAGGTTTTAGTAGGGAAGGATTTGATCTTACAAGATCACAAAGAGGAACAATTTCAAAGCCTGGCCTTTGCCTTGCAAATCCTGCTTAAAGCCAGCTCATTCCTGGCTTTTGCCTTGCAAAGCCGGCCTAAAGCCAGCTCATGCCTGGCTTTTGCCTTGCAAAGCCTGGCTAAAGCCAGCTGATGCCTAGCTTTTGCCTTGCAAAGCCTGCCTAAAGCCAGCTCAAGCCTGGCTTTTGCCCTGCAAAGCCTGCCTAAAGCCAGCTCAAGCATGGATTTTGCCCTACAAAGCCTGCCTACAGCCAGCTCAAGCCTGGCTTTTGCCTTGCAAAGCCTGCCTAAAGCCAGGCTCCTCTTCTACACATTAATTTTGATGACTGAGAACATGATTAATGCTTGGACAAAATCAGTCCGCTGCATATGGAGATTATATAGTAGCTACACTTGGAAGACTATGCTAGCTTCAACTCTGTGGTGGAGATGTTTGGAATTAATTTTAGCCTATGGAAAGTATACCCTGGCGCTTGGTGAGAGCTTGATAGGTGCTACTTGGTATTTGCCAATGACAATTGGATTCACATACACTGATAGGAGAAAGAAGCATTCAACTTATTATGTTGTAATAGCTAGTTCATTAGATTTTAGCTTTTCTATCTTTTTAATAGCTAGTAGCTTCATGCAACTTCTATTTTGGTTTGGACATCTTGTAAGCCTTGGACCAATTTTAGGATTTTATTTATATATTAGCCACTAGGAAAGTGCTGCCGAGTGGTATAGTTGCTTAAAAAAAGAAGAAATTTGGACAACCTTTCATACCATGCACGAAGGGCCTGTTTCAGCCCATATAATACCTTGTCAAATTTGAACACATGTTCAGGATGCTCATGACACTCAAAACAAGGTGGTTGTTTGACAAAAACTTCTTCTTTTAAATATCTATTCAGAAATGCACTTTTGATATCCATTTGGAATAGTTTGAATTCCATATCAGATACAAAGACGATGAGGATTCTGATGGCTTCCATTCGAGCAACTAGGGCAAAAGTGTCTTCATAGTCGATCCCTTCTTCTTGATTGTAGCCTTGAACTACTAACCTAGCCTTGTTCCTTATTGTATTCCCAAACTCATCAAGTTGTTTCTGAACATCAACCTGGTTCCTATAACCGTTCTGTCTGAGGGTCGAGGAACCAGGTGCCATACACGGTTCCTCTCAAATTGATGGAGTTCATCTTGTATAGCAGTAATCCAGTCATCATCTTTCAATGCCTCCTTAATGTTTTAGGCTCAATTTGAGAAAGGAAAGCTGAGAAGGCAAACGAGCTTCTTGTCTTTGATCTAGTTTGAATTCCTGAATCAAGAGGAGTGATCACATTTTGGAGAGGATGTGAACTTTTGTGCTTCAAGTTAGACACTTGAGTCTCATTGTGTGAAGATCCAGGTTCCTCATTATAGGATCCGTTGTTGGCATCTATAGATGGGTGAGTACCACTTTTCTACTTTGCATCAAGGGTTCCTTGCACGGCATCAACAACTCTGTCCTCTGCTTCAGTTATCGTGATGGAGGAACCAGGTTCTTCTGTATCAGCTGAAGGTTCTTTTGTATTTTTTTGTTGGATTCCTTGACTTGGCTCATCAATTCAGCCTTTACATTTTCTATATCAATGACTTCTCCAGGAACCTTCGACTGCTATATGTCTTGATCAATCTTATCATATGAATATTTCCCACTTAAGTGGTGTGATTCATCAAAGATTACATGTATGCTTTCTTCAACACATTGAGTCATTTTGTTGTAGACCTTGTATGCTTTGCTTTGTGAGGAATATCCAAGAAAGATTTCTTTATAAATTTTGGCATCAAATATTTCCAGCGCTTCCTTACCATTATTGAGAACGAAGCATTTGCATCCAAACGTTCTTAGGTGAGTTAGCTTGGGCTTCCTCCCGTTCAACAATTCATATGGAGTTTTATTTAGGAGGGACCTGATCATGCACATGTTCACCAAGTAACAAGTAGTGTTGACTGCCTCTGCCTAAAAACCTTTTGCTACGCCACTGTCAATTAGCATAGTTCTGGCCATGTCTTTAAGAGTCCTATTTTTCCTCTCCACAACACCATTTTGTTGGGGTGTTTTGGGAACTGAAAAATTGTGACTTATACCATTTTCAGCACAGAATTCGTCGAATTTTGTATTGTCGAACTGTGTGCCATGATCAAACCTTATAGTCATAACATTATAGCTCATCTTCACTTGAATCTACTTCACAAAAGCAACAAAGACTGGAAACATTTCATCCTTGGTTTTGAGAAACAAGGTCCATGTAAATCTGGAGTAGTCGTCAACTATGACAAAAATGTACTTCTTTCCTCCTCTACTTGGAACCCTCATAGGTCCACATAGATCGATATGGAGGAGATCAAGTGGCCTTGTGGTGCTTACTTCATTTTTATGCTTGAAAGAGGACCTGACTTGCTTTTCTCTTATACATGCATCACACACCTTGTGATCTTTGAACCTTGACTTGGGCAGCCCACGGACCAGGTTCTTCTTGACTAACTTGTTCAGCAGTGAAAAGCTTGCATGTCCCAATCTTCTGTACCACATCTCAGCATCATCATCAACAACATTGAGACATGTAAGATCCCCATTATGCAAAGACTCAAAATCAGCAACATAGATATTTTTGAATATTTTTGCCAACAGAACCACTTCACCAGTCACGAGATTTGTGACTGTGCAAGTCTTACATAAGAATTCCACTTTGTTTTCTTTATCGCAAATTTGAAAGACACTCAGTAGGCTATATGTCAAGCCATTTATATAGTACACATTCTCAATTGATTGAGTGAGCGTCTTCCCAACTCTTCCCACGCCCAGAATGTATTCTTTTTTGCCATTGCCAAATGAAACACTCCCTCCTTGTAGGTAGAGGTATTCATAAAAACCCGAAAGATCGAACCAAACCGAACTAACCAAAAAAACCGATACTTTTTGGTTTGGTTTGGTTTTTGTTTTGAATTTTAAAAACCGATCAATTTTAGTTTGGTTATGGTTTTAATAAAAAATAACTATACAAAATGAACCACACCGACTATAGAAGTAGCTATTTCAAATTTATTATTACACCTATATATATATGTGTGTGTGTGTATATATATATATATATATATATATATATATATATATATATAT
>AWOL01S0031772.1:53175-104072 GCA_000715115.1 Nicotiana otophora
TATGTACAAAGTTTCTAAAATTTTATGGTAAATGTTAATCCTTTGCACTTTTAGTACAATTCTTTACCTTTACATTCTAGTTTGATTGGTAGTTTTCTTTTCTTAAGTGTAAGAATCAATTTCATGTTAAAAATAATCTATTTTTAATTAAGTCCTTAAATTTTTTATCACTATTTGATTTAATTATCGTCAATATATCTTGGTAAATGATAGATTTCTCAAAGGCAATTGATTTGATAGTGTTACGTTGAAAATGTAGTCTTCGGAATATGTGTTTGATAGTGCATGTCTTATAGTTAAGAAAAAAATGACAAAATAACTGAAAAACCAAAAAACCTGACAAAACCCGACATAAACTGAATCAAGAAAAAACCGACTTAATTGGTTTGGTTTGGTTCTAATATTTGAACAACTGACTTACTTGGTTTGGTTTCCTTTTAGGAAAAAACCGAACCATGAACACCCCTACTTGCAGTGCTTTGAGTGAAAGGAAATCATCAATGCTTCCAGTCATATGCTTAGAGCAGCCACTATCCATATACCATCTTTGGTTGCTTCCTTTCACTGCTCCTGCACAAGAAGATCAAGTATTAGACTTAGGATCCCAAACAAGTTTGGGTCCTTTGTTGTGAGGAAAAAGGCGAATTAAACTTCTTTTCTTCCAAATAGGCATTACACGTTTTTTAATGGAGGAACCAGGTTCTTTAGCAGTAGTTACCTTTTCAACAAAAACTTTATTTTTCTATTGAGACTGAATTCTAGCCTTACATGTTTCTTTAAAGTGCGCAGTGTTACCACAGTAAGTGCAAAGCCAGTTATCAGGGACAGTAACATACTTGCTATGTGGATTGTAGGGAGTTTTTTCCTTTTGGAACCTGACTCTCTGCATGTTCCCCCTCCCCCGCCCTTGCTTGTATACATGGTAGTGATTGTATCAGAGGACCGGGTCCACTTTAAAGATTTTTCTAGATCATTTTTAACTCTGCCTAGATCTTCCTGAAGTTGTCTGTTTCTTTCAAGTTCAAAACACAGACTAGATTTCACCAATTTGAGTTCATTTTTAAGCTTAATGTGTGCCTCACTTGCAACTTCCTTTCCCTTTTGGATGTTCCCATAACTGTTTTCCTTTTTTAATTCCTCAATTGTTTCATTTAGATCCATAACTACTACCAACAGGTCATCTCTCTCATGCTCTACATTTTCAATTCTTTTAGTTAGAACATCTTTTTCTTTCTTTAGAACCTCAATGGTCTCTTTTATATCAACTACTACGACTACCAGATCGTCTCTCTCTTGTTCTACCTGTCCTAGTTCCACAGTTAATACATTCTTATCATTTATAAGGTTATGATAAGTATCAATTAAGATATTGGACTAGGATATAAGCTTCTTTTGAGAGAGATACTTCAAATTTCTTTGAACGTCAAGGAAGTTTGCCTCATCATCATCCTCATCTTCTTCATCATCGTCAGATTTTGCCATCAGGGCAAAGATAGAGTCATATTCAGCTGCTTCACTTTCAACTGCCATCATGGAGGCGTCACCTTGTTTATCATCTTCCCCAGATTGACGGGAAGAATCTCCCCATGCAGCAAGAGTTTGTCTCATAATATTGTCAGCGACATCTTTTCTCTTGAATCTCTTATCAGGAACCGGGTTCCTCTTGGCTGCTTTGTCTATGTTGTGCTTCTACTGGTCTTGCTTGAGGAGAGGACAGTCTTTGATGAAATGCCTTGGCTTCCCATATTTAGACACAAGTCATAACCTCTTGGTTTGCTGGAGTTGACCTTTTTTGTAATGCCTCCATTCCTGCGAACCGTTTTCTAAACTCGCTTTGTCAGGTAGGCCATGTCAGCATCCTCACCACTTGAGTCATTGTTGTTTGCCTTGAGGATCAGGTTCTTCTCCTTTTTGGGCTCTCTTCTTTCATGGTCCTTCTTCTTTTTCATTTCATAAGTCTTCAGATTGCCAATGAGTTCATCAATGGTCAGTTTTTGAAGATCTTTTGCCTCTGTGATGGCATTAACTTTGCTTTCCCAAGAACCAAGTAGTAAGCTAAGTATCTTCCTGACACGTTTGTTTCTTAGAATGATTTCTCCTAGAGATTGGAGCTCATTAATGATGGAGGTAAATCGAGTATGCAAGTCCTGAATGGACTCATCATCCTTCATCCTGAATAGTTCATACTCTGTAGTGAGCATGTCGATCTTTGACTGCTTAACTTGAGTTGTCCCTTCATGTGTTGCTTGGAGAGACTCCCAGATCTCTTTGGCGGATTGACAGGCAGAGATTCTGTTATACTCGTCTGGACCAATACCACAGACAAGGATCTTTTTTGCTCGGAAGTTTTTCTCTATAGCTTTGCGGTCAGCATCATTGTACTCCTTCCTTGTTTTTAGGACTGTCACTGCTGGTTTCCCAATGGTCTTTATGAGAACGAAGGGTCCATCGCAGATACCATCCCAGAGCTCAGAGTCCTCAGCCATGATAAAATCACGCATCCTTGTCTTCTACCATCTCTAATACAGTACATTGAATTTTGGTGGTGTATAGGTTGATTGACCTTCTTCAGAGTTTGGTGGAGCAGCCATGTGGATCCTTTCTAGGTGTTAGTCTTATAGAAAGAACCTGCTCTGATACCAATTGATGTAAACTTAGGGTCTGCCAAACTGTATAAAGAACCTGATTCTCTATCAATTTCCATATAACACACACAAAAAACAGTAAGTCAAAGACACAACAAAGTTTTACATGAAAAACTCCCAGCTCACGATATTAAAAACCAGGACCTACTCTCGTAGGATTTCAACTTCACTAAGTGAGAAACTATCAGATTACAAATTATTGTAATCTAAGAATTAACCTCTTAATCCCTCACCTACTTGTAACAACTCTATTACAAGACTCTTTGTAATAACTCTATTACAAAGCACACATTTTGACTAACTCTAGGCAAAATATAAACACAAGGTTTATGAGTTTACAAAAGATTTCCTACAGAAATGCTTCTAAGTTGCTGAGTAGGAGTTACAAATAGATGACACTAACAAAGACACAAAAATATTAAGGACTTATGATAGACTTGATACTGGGATCTGGTCCTTGGTTCTGTTGTTGCTTTGTTCTTCACTGACTTGATGTTCGCGACACACTTGAGAGAGAATTGATGATTTAGGGTTGTTCAATTGTGTCCATTTTCCTTGCCTCACGTTGATAATATACAAGTGAGGTCATTAGGATGATGTATGCAATTATCCGGTTCAAGGCATGCTCAAAGAAGTGACTGTTGCACTGTTACGTGTGCAGAAAATAGTGCAGCGACTTTACAACTGTAGAGAGTTAACTTGTATTGCCATCAGAGGAACTGATGGACATCTGTTTCCTCTCTCATTTCTTTGACTTAAGTTGTTGGGACTTGTGCCAGACTTGAGACTTGTTGTCTCATTTCTTTGACTTAAGTTGTTGGGACTTGTGCCAGACTTGAGACTTGTTGTTCTTGAGCACTTTCAGGATGTGTAACATGTTCCCAATCCAATTCTTATTATGAAGTTTGTTAGATCATCAAAATACACAAATGCACGTAACTTAACAATTCGGCATGGTCTGTGAATTTTAAAATTCGATTTCGATATCATAAGAGATTGTGGTCATTGGGAATTGAACCGAGGACCTCACAAAGGTTTTGAACCCTTTTGACCACTAAGTTAGGGGATTCAAACTATAACATACAGAGGCACAAAATGATTTTGGCCTTATATGTACAACGTAATTTTTCGAGATAGGGGTTCGCATAAACCCCTTCTTCCCCTAAATCTGCCCTGTATGCAGTAAGGTAAGTTGGTAACTGCAGTTGTTCGACTTAGAATAAAGGCAATTGACCGAAAAAATACATCATTATATGATGACACACTTCCACAATCGTAACAAATATATATGTAGATAAAGGCCTTAAAGAACAAAAAACATCTCATAATTATTTAAGTTGTGAAACATGATAATTATAAGTACCACTGACAAACTCTGCTGCATAGATGGAATACTATAAACATTTCTTAGTTCTAATCAAATATATAATTGTATATTACGAGTCTTTATTATTCTCTAATCAATTAGTTTTAGGATTTTAGGCCAATTATTAGTTTATATCTAGATCAATTAGATTATTATATTTATATAATATATATGAATTATATGTAATTAGGTATTCTGGTATGGTAATGGTATTCGGTATTTCTTTTATTATTATTTTTTTTTACAAATATCGAATATGTATCGAGTACCCAAAAAATTTAAAATACAAACCGAATACCGGCCGTACTGAGTACCAAAATATTAATACGAAATTTCTAAAATCTTCAATTTAGGTACGGTAATTAGTATTTACCAAAGTATAATGATTTTTTAACTAGGAAATGAACAAAATAGATTCTCTTATGTGTGAATTTATTTTTCTTAGCTTCTGTTTTTTAACAAAACTATCATTGGATGCAGGCCTTAAACATAACTTCTTTCAACTTTTTGTTTAACAAAGTTATACTTTCATTTACAAGTATGGAACGCTATCCCTTGTACTTTAATTCATTGCTTTATCTCCTATCTTAAAAACAAGAAATCTTGAAGGAAAATGTTAGTAGTTGATTTTTCCATCTTTTGAAAATATATTTGGTATTGGAAAGTACAGTATAATTACGATCAATGCGTTCATTTTTATTTATATTAGGAATTGCTAGAAATGCCTATGCACTTTGAAGATAATTTTATTCCTCCTTTTTATTTGTGTTTAAGCACGTTTTTTAAAAAATAGAACACAATTTGTATTCCTAAATCACATTTACTTTATGTCTCTTTTCCTATAGGTGGTGCACTACGCTGGAGAAGGATCGGATTTTTTTTAGTTCAAAGCCACCTTTAGGTGGGGGTGAGGCTTGATCCTTAGTTGTAAATTAATACCCAAAAAGGAAATACATTGCAAGAGCTATAAAGAAACTAACTTCTTCAAAAGGTTTTAAGACAATAGACAGACCCATTGTTGTACAAATTTCTACCCAAGACAGAGTCTTAGGGGTCGATAATTGGTTTTAAAGTGGGATTATAATCCCACGATTATAATCATATGATTGTTATCCCACCAATAATTTGGACAGTTAGGTACGAAATAACAACGAAAAAAATAAAAATAACTCTGCTATAATATTTATAAGCGAAAAAAATAAAAATAACACTGCTATAATATTTATAAGCGAATATATAGATGACTTGAGTCGTGCTTGTTTACCCGTAAAACGGTAGAGTTGAATTTCTTTGTAGACAAGTGAGTTAATTTGATCCAAAAGATAATGAAATATCAGAGAAAATATAAAATACTTCGCCTTAGAATGTATATGGAATGACAAAGCTGATGAGTCTAGATCAAAAGCAAGAAAATAAAATTATATTAAAATACTGTATAGAATGTAGTGTAAGTTAGCCGGAAAATTCCTCCCTTTACAATGATAACAGAGCTCTCTATTTATAACTATGTCTAAGATCATGCCCTTCTTCAATGTCAATTATGAGGGCCATTGATGAAGATGTAACGTTAGACATAAATGCCAATTAACGGGCCATCATCCTTAATGCTGCAAAATATTTTATAATAAATGTTACCGGGCGCAAAACATTTAATACTCCTTTTATAATCGTTATTCCTTCCGGTGAAAAGCGGAATAGCTATGTTCGGCGGCCATCTCCATCTTGTGTTTCACGTGTTCTTCCTTTAAGCGGCCACGTGTCATGTTGTATTTTTCCTACACAGATAGTCTCCCTGTTTTTCAGTGACATAACGTTGTGTTACCGTGAAGTTGGTAAAAATACTCTTTTGGCTGGAATTACTATAATTCCTTTTGAAGGCCACAGACGGTTGACTAGACGTCTGTCTCTTTGCATTTAATGCCCCGAACACACGTCATACCACGATTCAGCACAATTTTTTTCCGATTATCAAGGTAATCATGTCCATGAATTTAGCCGCCAAAATTTTAGTTATACGCATCACCCTCCTCTTATGTATTTCATAATTTCTCAAACTTCTAACTTGCATCTTTATTTCCCAACTTTTTTCTAATCTTTTTCGAACCAGTAATTTTCCTTCCTTTTATTCCAATGCCTTTCTTTTCAAAATGTGCTAGTTCTTCAAAGGGAAAGAACAAAACTGAGGATTCCGTTCATCCAACAGTGGGTTCCATTATCCCAAGAAGGCTTAGTATTTCAAGAGATTTTGAAGAGAAATTTCCTACTACTAACCCTCGTACATGGGCTGTCAGTAGATACCTTTCTTCCATTCGCCCTTCTAGTATTCCTGCTATGAAGGAGGACTGTTATTGCCCTAAGTTAGATATTATTGCTCCTGATTTATCGGAGAGAGTAACCCTTCCCAAGGGAGGTTTTACATATTTCTTTGCGTATCCCTTTACTTTGGGTGCATTTTCTTTGAGCGGAGAGCTTGATTTCGTAATTGCAGAGTTTTATCTTCTCTACCAGGTGTGCTTGGCATAGGTAAGTCCTTCAGTGTGGAGGACGATCACCTGCCTTCGGCATTTATGCCAGGAAACTGGAGAGGAGCTAACCCTAGCTCATATGATGAATCTCTATTCCCCCAAAACCTTCCGCTGGAGAATGATAAACCTTTACAAGCATGGCCATCATGCTTTACTGTCTAGCATGGACAACGATAATGACCGTGGGTGGATGCAACGGTTCATTGCAGTTGCCGCCAGTGACATTATTCCAACAACGACTTCTTCTTTTTCGGTTGCTTGGAATCGCTCTCATAAGTCCCCTTTAATAAACGTTTTCCAACTAAATATTCTTTCATGCTCGTATTGATCCTTCATCCTTCATTCGTAACAGTGACCCGATGGATTCCATCGGTGATAGAAGGTTTAGACCGGTGGGTTCAGAAGATCTTGGACATCACAATGCCCGAAACTCATTTGTGGAAAGAGATGTCCTTTAAATATGGGTGGAAGGCTAAAAATTATGATAACTTTAAATTACCTTGTTTCCATGTTTTGTACATAAAGAAATTGGTTGAATCCTTCGGACTTGTTCATGAAATTAGGTCTACCTGCAGGCTTAGTTGATGTCCCCGAGGAGGATGTTTTGGTTGACCCTACTGATGCGGCGAGGCTGCTTCAAGAGAAACTTACTCGAACAGGCATCTCCGGGCCTGCTTCGGGTGCAAACGTTTCTTCATGGAGTCCCCATCCAGAGAACAAGCAACCAAAGAGAAGACGTTCCTCTGCGGCTAAGGAAAAGAATAAGAGGGCAAAGGTTGATGCCCCCGAGTCATCTCCGGTGGCGATGGTGGCTGGTCCTCCTTTTGGGGCCGGTTATAGACACTGTGATGATCGATGATGATGAAGAAGTTAGTGATGAGGGAGCTTCTTTACATAGAAGTATACGATCCTCATCATCTCAACGGGATGCTCGACCTGTTGAGACAATTGCACAATTGACGATGACATCTCAGCACTTTTGGGAGAATCTGATTTAGTTGAATATGCTAACTCTAGCTTCCGGGCCCCAATTTCTATGACCGGTACCGCAGGGCTGAGTACCGGGTCCGTGCTGTCTTTGGTTGGCGAGAATCAAACAATAAGAACTGCATTTGATGCAGCTACATCTCACTCTTCAACGCCATCAACTCCATCTGAGTTGAAATCTGATTCTGAAAATTTGAATAGTTTCATTGTGTCATTTATGACTTGTGTGCAAAATTTAAAGTCATTCCAGATTGATTTGATGTGTTTCGGCACAAGATATAGAATTTAAAAGTTCAAAGTTCATAGATTTTGATTTGAGGTATGATTCATCGTTTCGATGTTGTTAGATGTGATTTGAGGCCTCGAGTAGGTCTGTGTTATGTTATGGGACTTGTCGGTATTTTGGGATGGGGTCCCGAGTGGCTCGGGTGAGTTTCGAACGAGGTTCGGAGCATTTTAGAAGTTTTGGCTAAGGCTGGTGTTGGTTGCGGGTTCTGGTGTGATCATAGATGTCACGACCCAAACTCACCTATAGGTCGTGATGGCGTCTAACATCCCAGCTAGGCAAGCCAACTAATGATTTAAACATATATTATTCCATCAAGAATTTTTCGAGTAATTAAACTCTTCTTACTTGCAATATTTAAGAAAATACAAAGGTTCTGAATAAATAAAAATCAACAAAAATACTTAAATCCTCAACTCTATTAATGTGTGTGCCAAGACCTGGTGTCACAAGTTCATGCGCCTCAAATAGGAAATTAGATAAATGCAACATCTGTCTGGGATACAAATTAGACAGGAATATGTAAATAACACCGATGGGGACTTTGTATACTGCGGATTCGTAATATGGAAATGTAGCTCACCATAAATCCCCGCAATAGCTGCGCCTATGCACCAAAGATATCACTAAACATATATGTACCTGCACAAAAATGTGCAGCAAGCGTAGCATGAGTACGTAAACGTGTACCCAGTAAGTATCAAGCCTAATCTCGAAGAAGTAGTGACGAGAGGTCGACTTTGACAGTCACTATGGGTCAAAATATTTTAACAATTGTCACGACCCCAAATCCACTAGTCATGATGGCACCTAACCCAACCCGCTTAGGTGATAACACACCTATATAGGTGATAACCTTACCGGGGGTGATCCAACGTCACCCTATCCTATATAGGTTTGATAACACAATATGACTGAAATTTCTTGATCCAACCTAGGCCATAAGCCTTAGAATCCAATTTCCACATCCGAAATTTTCTATAAGATCAGAATCTCGCTTCTACATACTGTATAAGTCTGAACAAGCTGTATCCAGCCATAGCCATAACTCAAGATGAAATCACATGATATACCACATAACCCAAACACTCATAGCGATAATTGCTAATCACTGTAGCTGCTCAAAACAACCCAATACCGGTAATAAACCTCTTATCAAATAAAGCCTCATTCTAACACCTTCATATACTACCAACGATGAAAGAAACACACAGAAACTCATAACCATTTGCCAGATCAACAAGTTGTGGAACTCCCTCACCTTCGATAGGAACTATAGCAAATTTCTAAGCCGATCAACATCAATATCTTTCCAAATATACCGCAATCATATCCGATTGCACCTATTCTAGTACGAAGACCTCATCCCATATAACATAATCACTCTAGTAACATGACACATCAATACAGCTTAAAGCCACAATCCGTGCACCAAATAGCAATATTCCAAATGTACTCAATCCTGAAAAATGACTCAAACGAGAGAACTGTCCCGCCAGCTTAACAAGTACCATCACAACACCACAGAACCAAAACACACGAATCTCAATACAACTCCGCTACAACGCGTGACCCCATCCAAATGCTTGTCCATATTATATACCTCGAGCCACCCTGCATCAAGTACCCAAAGTGCATTATCATGACCACGGAGAGCAAATAACACAATATCACAATCTGGAAAGAACATAGCCAACTCGCAATAAATTATGCAATACCCAAATACTCATCTCGCTCAAATTCCTCCATAAGGCCCCCAATAGAACCGCACCATGTGTGCATAACCAATGAATCACAACTCCTCATAGCATAATAGAGTAACTCATAGATCATTTCAAAACACGAATAATCTCAACATCAACCGAATGGCACATCCTTCAACAATAGAAATATGGAGCCAACCAATCCGACTCTGTGTAGAATACATATCGTAATTGGGCCTACCAATGGACCCCCAAATCAGCTCTTGTTACCCACAAATAGATAAATAACCCTTCAAAAATCCACAATAACTGAAATCATAATACATACTATCATATGGATGGCTTCGGCCACTACTTCACAGTCCACAACCATGAAATAATATGCTCCTGAAAACTCTCAGTCTTTAAATCCCTAGAACACACGAATCACCATTTCTGATCTAATCTCCACCGTCCGAATGACTATCATACCCTTAATGCACGATCATCCCACTCGGAATATTTCCATAATTCTTCCGTTTTGCATAGCAATAATTTGAATATCAGCAGTCTATCAACCAGGTAAGTGCCACAATGCCAATGAAGTATCCATAAATCAAAATACAACCCCCATTCTGAAATGTACACCCTCATCAAGCAATACCAAATAGTAATATCATTTACCTAGTCTTCTAAAATCGTCTGTGCTGCCTAAGGATTCGTGACCTCACCTTTAAAACTGAACCGTGACCTTACATATGCAAATCTTAATCCTACGCAACACACCGCATATACCATGCCATTATACGAAAAATACGAGAACTTCGCAATCTGCTTCGAGTCATAAGCAACTGCATACTTAATTAGCCAAGAACTTTCCATTTGATCCCATCCAGGAGAAAATCACTATACATCACATGCTTCTCACACCAATAGGAAATATACATCTCTAACAGTGGTAGCAACCATCAAGAACTTTATGAATCCTATTTGCACAAAACCAGCCCGTCAGGACTGAATCCCTCTAAGTCAACCAAGCTACACAGGTCGCCAAAAAATAACCAAGAGCATTGCCACGAAACACCTGTAGAAACTCACTGCATCATAAGAACCAAAAGAGCCAATCACATCTGTTACCGTGCTGATCCAACCCGTTACCAAGATGTCCTCATTCTCTGAGTTCCTTCCGAGTTGCCTTCGAATTGATACCTTTCCTTTCTAGAACACTACTAACCTTGACCAAAACTTGCCCCACGAACTTTAGCATAGGATCACACCGCCCTAAGGCTTATAAGCCGCTGAATTCCCTCTTTATGTATCCCAAAAGTACCACCCAAAATACTTACTCTGAAGAGACTTCCTGCGAATCTAAAGACATTACCTTCACCTTCCTGATACTGATATGTAGAATCCATAATAATATAGAAATGCCACAAGTTTTGACACCTTCCCATATAAATCTCAATTTCTAGCCAATTACACATCCTGAAGATTCCCAATTGTTACATATAAATCTTGAATCCATTAGAACTATTCTCGAGAGTCATCCGCTCTACTCAAATCTCAATTAAACTGATCAAATATACCGAACAACCTATGCCCCATTTGCACACCAACATCCTAAGAAGTAATCCACACTTCAAAGCAACCGAGTGAATTCCCTACTCCATGCACCCTACATTCTTTACGGATAACAACTCAATCATTCAGTGTTTCCCATATGCCCAGAAACATAATACAACCCGTATCTAGAAATCCCTTTACTCGAGTCATCCTCGAACTCAACCTCTGCCAGTTATAACTGATTCACCAGTATGCCTCAAACTAAAACCAATTCAACGCATAACCGTGCAATCAACTTATCCATAGCAGACTCCCCCACTTGGATCCAAGCCATAGATCAGAGCACACAATAACTCACAATGCCCATACTCTATTGCTGCCATAATTCTGCAGTGAAATTCAACTAAATCCTTCCTAAGCTCATGTAACGCAAACCATATAATACCTCAATCATTTGCAAATCTCGCATTCATCCTCATAACAGTCAAGCCAGCTTCCACAAGCGATCCAAACTCAGATCGCACTACATATAATTCACTGGTGAAAGAGAACTCTCAACAAAACAACATAGGGATCGCACAACCTCAGGACATCCCGTAGGAGATACCCCACCTGCTTAGCCTCAAGCTGACATCCTTCTATACCCTTCTACAGTCATAACTACTACGCAACCCCATTAATACTTCTGAGTCTGAACTCATATCATTATCACGACATGAAAATCTACTTCATTCCCCAGCCAAACAACATGAAAATATCCTTCAACATACCTATAACGCGAGACTATACGTCAAATCAAGACGGAAATCAAGCACCAAATTTACATCTCAATCAAACTCTTTTCGTCACATTCAACAATCTGAACACTTTCCGCAGTCATATCATACTCATTATATAGCCATCCAACCGCTCATTGAGCCATAAATTCCACTCATAGGGACGCTATCAGACATATAATTCCAAACGTACGTGCTCACACAATCACATCTCTATGCTCAAGCTATAGTCAAAGCCCGGCCTCAAGTCCTTCAGATTGGACCATCATCATCATATCGAAATCACATCTCGCACCTCTTCCACGGAATCACAAGCCGTCGATGCACAGCTGATACTGAGTGCTCATGTGTGCATACGAATGTGTGGAAGGAATTCAAAGAGTTACGCTTCAAACTGAATCAATGTCGCACAATAAGTAAAGAAAGATGGGAAGTATATCCTAAATATCATGTAGCCTCTCGAAGACAGGTATGAATATCATCATACCGATCCGCAAGACTCTACTAGACACTTGCTCATGACTTGTAGAACCTATGAACCTAGAGCTCTAATACCAATTTGTCACAACCCCAAACCCACTAGTCGTGATAGTACCTAACCCAACCCGCTAGGTAAGCGAATTAACCTCTAACCAATTCCAATAACAATGAATAAAGCGATTAAGTAAAGAATTATCTGAATCTTATACATTCCCCAAGAACTGGTAGTACAATAAGGCAAAAATGAAATAAATACATAGTCTATTTGAAAAGTACATAAACAGAGTTTTACAGATCTAAAGCTACCACGAATAATAGGCAGCTACAATCGGGACTTAGGTACATCTTCAATCCAACTCTCATCGAACACAGCAACATCAGCAGCCAACATTTACACTCAAGGTGCAGAAGTGTAGTATGAATACAACCAACCCCATGCACTTAATAAGTAACAAACCTAACCTTAGGTTGAAAGTAATGACGAGCTTGTACCAAGGTCGGGTCCCAACTTCAATAACCAACAGTAGTTCATAACAACATAAATCAAGTAATACCAGAAGTAACCCAACAATCAAATTCTCAACAAAAATATGATTTCTGAAAATAGTTCTGCCTTTCAAGTACTTCAATGAAACCCAAATCATTTACCAGAGTTACCAAAAATATGAATAAGTTTGAAAACAATAATTTTTTTCCCAAAATCCTTTACATAATAAATAAGATGTTTCATTTTCTTTCCAGATAACTAGTGTAAAACAAATGCATCACTATGCCCATCTATCAACATGTGTGAGAAATCATAAATGATGTGATACCGTACATCATGAGGAAAATACATCTCTATGCCTGCATGTCATGTGTGCATGTCAATGCAATGTATCTTAGAGATGAACTCATGTACTCACATTCTCAGAGTACTCAATCTTACTATCTCGCATTCTCTCTCACTATGCTCAAGGCTCAACACACTCAATCACTCAGCGATGTACAATACCCGCTGTGACGTGCAGCTCGGTCCATATATATATATAGCCGACTGCGCTCACTGGGGGTGTGCAGACTCCGGAGGGGCTCCTTGAGCCCAAGCGCTATATTGCTACGGCGTGTGGCCCGATCCAATATTGTTGCGGCGTGCAACCAGATCCAATATTATTGTGGCATGCAACCCGATCCAATATTGTTGCAGCGTGAAACTTGATCCAATAATATATATATAGCCCGAAGGCTTGTTGCGGTATACAACCCGATCCATATAAAATATAATTAATATCATATGCTACGGTGTGCAACCCAAAATGTCACTTTCACTCAGGCCCTCAGCCTCACTTAGTCATCAATCTCTCTAGTCTTACTCACGGGCTCACAATCCCATAAAAATAGCCCGACAACAATGATATGATGTACCAATAAATAGCAACTGAGATTGAGATATAATATGAATGCATGAATATGACTGAGTACAATATATCAATAAAATAAGTGAGATGACAGCAAGAAACCACTACTATGGGTCCTAACAATATCAGTATAAAGCCTAAACATGATATTTAGCATGATAACATTATAAACTCAATGCCCGAAATCGGCCAAAAAGCCCAACCCGGGCCAGCACCTCGGAACCCAACAAAACTCACAAAATCCAACAACTCATTCAATTACGAGTCCAACCATACTAGTTTTACTCAATTAGAATTCCAATTCGATGGTCAAAACTCAAAAATCTATATTATAAAACTTTAGGCCAAAATCCCCAATTGCTCTTTAAAATTCATCCACCAATTACCACAAATGAAGATAGATTCGTGAAATATAATCAAAACTAAGTAGATAACACTTACCCCAATCCTTGTGATGAAATTTGCTTCAAAATTCGCCTTAATCCGAGTCCCACATCTCAAAATATGAAGAAAGAACAAAACCCTCGATTTTTATAATTCTGCCCAGCACTTTCCGCATTTGCGGACAAATAGTCGCAACTGCGACCACTACATCTGCGGTAAGAACTTTGCTTTTGCGAAAGTAGCATTGCCCAGAAATCCCTGCACCTGCGAATGTCAAATTTCCGCTTCTGCAAAGCGTTACAGACCTGCGATCCAAATCCCGCATCTGCGCGCATGCAGGTGCGCTACAAAAAATCCGCTTCTGCGGTCTTTCTCACCCAGCCTCTTCTCGCTTTTGTGGCTCCTCCTCTCACTTCTGCGACCATCGCACCTGCGCAAACAAGCCACAGGTGCGGTCATACCAGAGCTAGCAGAACACATCAGTGAATAATGAAGGAAAAATAGCCCGAAATCAATCCGAAACATGCCCGAGCCCCTTAGGTACCCGTCCAAACATACCAACAAGTGCCACAACATAATACAGACCTACTCGAGGCCTCAAAACACACATAACAAAATCAAAACGACGAATCATACCTCAATTCAAAATCAATGAACTTCAAAACTCTAACTTCCACAACCAATGCCGAAACCTATCAAATCACGTCCCATTGACCTCAAATTTGACACATAAGTCTCATTTGACATTACAGACCTGCTCCAATTTCCGGAATCAGAATCCGACCCTAATATCAAAAAGTCCACTCCCGGTCAAACTTTCCAAAATTCCAACTTTTGCCATTTCAAGCCAAATTCTACTACGGACCTCCAAACCACAATCCGGGCTCTCTCCTAAGTCCAAAATCGCCTAACGGAGCTAAAAGAATCATCAGAAATCCAATCCGAGGTCAAAAACTAAAAAGTCAAACTTGGTCAAACCTTTCAAATTTAAAGCTTCTAGCTGAGAATCTTTCTTCCAAATCAATTCCGAATAATCTGTAAACCAAAATCGATGATTCACATAAGTCATAATATATCATACGGAGCTACTCATACCCAAAAACTACCGAGCGAAGTGCAATTGCTCAGAACGACCGGTCGGGTTGTTACAACAATAAAAACATTTAATTAAACATGATTTATATGAACAACAATAATTTTCTTAGCAAACAGAATCAAATAAATTCTCAAATTTCAATAATTTCTAATTTTTCAACTACTTTCATAAGCTGTTATAAAATATCAAGGTATCGTGTAATTATTATTATTAGGCACGATGTCTGCTGAGATCCTTTGGCCCGATCCAGAGTGTCGTATACACTACCGAGGGATGTGCAACACGATCCATAGATGCATCTATACTGCCGAGGCGTTCGGCCCGGTCCACAAGAAAGGAGGACATTTTCTTATGAACCTCCGGAATGAGAAGTTATTATAATATTAACGCATAGGATGTTCAATTTCCATTAAAAATTTAATAATTTACACAAAATTCGAGTATATGAAGTTTCTATATTTTACTATTTCCTCTAATAATTTACAATATAATTCTGGTAATTTAATTAAATAAAAATGCAATTATCATAAGTAATTCATGATTTGAGTCCTAAACTATCCGGACATTAGCATAATTAGTAGCTACGCACGGACTCTCGTCACCTCGTGCATACGTAGCCCCCACAATTAGCAAATATTATTTATTTAGATCACCTATGGGGTAAACTCCCTCTTACAAAGTTATACAAGAGACTTACCTTGTCTCAAAGCCCACTTCCCGATCACAATGTCGCGTAAAATCTCAATTCGGTGCCGAAAAATCCGAAACTATTCAAAGGTTATATAAAATAATTAATACATGCTCAATAATTTAAAATTAGACTATTAAATAAATTACCCTATCCAAAAATGATAAATTCCTAAAATTCACCCCAGGCCCACGTGTCCGGATTCCGAAAATATTTGGAGGAAATCATTACCCATAATTTGAAGAACTCAAATATACAGTTTCCATCCAATTCCATAACCATTTTTCGTGGTTAAAATCTCATTTTTATACAAATCTAGGTTTTTCCTCTAAACCTTGATTTCCACAAATTTACAGGTTATAATCTACTTATAATCTATATATTTAACTCAAAGTTTGTAGAATTAACTTACCTTCAAGTTGCTAGTTGAAATCCCCTCTTGAAAAGATCCAAAATCGCCCAAGAATGGAGGAAATATGGGGGGAAATGGCTGAGCCTCGTCCCTTTTTTAAGGTTCTGCCCAGACAATATTTTTGCACCTGCAATTCCGCTTTTACGGTGACGCCCTTCGCACCTGCGCCCTTTCCACTTCTGCAGTCACTTTCTTCGCACCTGCAGGATCGCAGGTGCATTTCCTAGATCTCTTCTGTGGTGCATGCCAGCCTCCCCTTTTCTCGCATCTGCGGCTTGGGGCTCGCTTCTGCGAGCTCGCACCTGCAGCTGCCCAAGTGCAGGTGCGGTTGCAGCAGAAGCTGGAAGCTTCAGTTGCTGCTCCAACTTCCAAAATTGATACGAGCCTCATCCGGTTAACCCTCGAGGCCCCATCCAAACATACCAACAAGTTTTAAATCATAATATGGACTTGCTCGAACCCTCGAAATGTGTAAAACAACATCAGAACTAAGAATCATACCTCAAGCCAAATTGATTCAACTTAGAATTTTCAAATTCTTCAAACCTACTTCGAACGTGCCGAAATATACTTATATTACTCGGAATGACACCAAATTTTACGTGCAAGTATTAAATCACCATACAGAGCTATTCTCTGGCTCGGAATTCCAAACAGACTTAAATTAATCAAAAACCTACTCCAAACCAAATTTAAAGAACATTAATCCTTCAAATAATTAATTTTCGCCATTAAGCTTCGAAATATTCCTGGGTTGTCCAAAACCCGATTCGAATATACGTCCAAGTCCAAAATCATCATACGAACCTATTGGAACCATTAAATCCCGATTCCGAGGTCTTTTTCTCAAAATATTGACCGAAGTCAAACTTGGGCTTTTAAAACCAAATTAAGAAACCAAGTGTTCCGATTTCAACCGTAACACTTCCAAATCCTAAACCAACCATTCCCGCAAGTCATAAATTAGTAAAATCACATACATGGAGTCTTATTTAGGGAATAGGGGTTCTAACAGTCAAAATGAGCGGTTGGGTCATTATAACATATGCGGCTGGGTTGTGCAGGTGCGATGGTCACAGAAGTGACAATGCAGTCGCAGAAGTGGGCTGAGAGCTGGATGAGGAGGCCCGCAGGAGAAGAGAAAAGAGTGCAGGTGCGGATGCGCAGGTGCATCGAGTGGAAGCGCAGGTGTGAGGGTCTTCGCAGATGCAGAGTTTAATACCGCAGGTGCGGGGGTTTCTGGGCAAGGCTATTTTTCTCAGAAGCGAAGTTTTTCCTCAAAAGCATAGGCCGCAGATGCGACATTTTAACCGCATATGTGAAAGTGCTGGACAAAATGATAAATATAAGGGTTCATGATTTTGGCTTCATTTTAACATTTTCAAGCTCGGATTGAGGCGACTTTTGGAGCAATTTTAATCACAAGGATTGGGGTAAGTATTCTACACTTGGTTTTGATCTTATTCCATGAATCTATCTTAATATTTGGCTATTGGTTGATGAATTTTAAATATAAATTGGAACTTTTATCCTGAAATTTCATAGAGTGAATTTTTGAGTTTTGAACATCGAATTGGAGTCGGATTTGAGTGAAACTAGTATGGTTGAACTCGTAATTGAATGGGGTGTCGGATTTTGTGAGTTTTGTCGGGTTTCAAGGCATGGGCCCGAGTATGACTTTTAGCTGGTTTTGGGTTTTGATTAAGGATTCAATCTTTATCCATTTGGAATTGTTTCCTTGGGCTTTATTTGATGTATTTGAGTTGCTTTTCGGCTAGTTCTGAGCCGTTCGGAGGTCGGTACGTGCGAGATGGACTTTTTGGAGCATCGCTTGGCTTGATCGATATTGGAATTGGCTTGTTCGAGGTAAGTAACACTTCTAAACTTAGTGCTGAGGGTATGAAACCCCGAAATACGTGTTATGTGATTGGTATTGAGGTGACGGGCGTGTGGGAGTGCACCATGTGAGTTGGGACTCTGTTGTTTCCATGGCACTGTATAGTGGTCCTATTTTGTTGATATCCATGTTTTTACCATGTGATAAAGTAATTGAGCTATCAATCATGCTAGATATCATATTTAGGCTTTATGTCGTTACTATTAGGACCCATAGTGGCCGTTTCTTGCTAACATTTCACTGATTTCAATGATATTTCATACTCAATCATATTCATGTATTCCAATCATATCTCAGTCTCTGTTGTTATTTATTGATATATCATATCATCATGTTGGGCTAGTTTATGTCATTGTGATCCCTAGAGAGACTGGAGAGGTCGATGACTGAGTGAGGCCGAGGATCTGATTTTTTGAGATATTGATACTATCGCAAGTGAGTTGTCCGTGCAGCACGCGAGTTGTCCGTGTGGGTTCAGATATTGATACTATAGCACGTGAGTTGTCTGTGCGCATTTTAGCACTTGGGCTGAAGGAGCCCTTCCGGAGTCTGCACACACCCCTAGTGAGCGCGGTTGATTTATTCGTAGGGATGGATCTTCCATGGACATGGATCGTTGTCCAAAGAATTTATACCTGGGGATGGATCTTCCCCACGGGCTGGATTGGCCGTACTTGGTACTGAGTTACTGATGATCAGTTGACGTGTATCCGGGATGGATATTCCCTGGGCCGGATTGGCCATATACAATACCGAGTGATTGAGCATGATGAGTGGAATGTGTGAGACAGTGAGATTAAGTACTCTGAGAGTGTGAGTACATGAGTTTATCTCTGCAATATGTTGCATTGACATGCACACATGACATACATGCATAGAGATATATTTTTCTCATGATGAACGGTATCACGTCATTCATGACTTCTCACACATATTGGCATATGTGCATAGTGATGCATTTCACACTGGCTCTCTGGAAAGCAAATGAAATATCTTATTTATTATTGAAAGGATTTTTGGGAAAATTTCTGTATTCAAACTTGAAAGGCAGAACTATTTTCAGAAATCATGATTAATCTGAGCATTTTATCTTTGAGTTACTTCTTTTATTACTTGCGTTATGTTTTTATGAACTGTTGTTGGTTATTGGAGTTGGACTCTGACCTTGGTACAAGCTAGTCACAACTTTCAACCTAAGGTTAGGTTTGTTACTTATTGAGTATATGGGGTCGGTTGTACTCATACTACACTTTTGCACCTTGTGTGTAGATATTGGATGATGATGTTGCCGTGCTCGACGGGAGATGGACTTGAATACGTACCTACGTTCTGGTTGTAGCTGCCTCTTGTTCATGGTAGACTTAGATTTATAAAAAAAAATCTGTTCATGTACATTTTGAACAGATGATGTATTTATTTCATACTAGCTTTGTTAATTCTAATCTTAGAAGCTCATGATTTGTACTACCAGTCCTTGGAGAATGTATCAGATTCAGATATTTCTTCACTTAATTACTTTATTAATTATTACTAGAATTGGTTAGTGGTTAATTGGCTTACCTGGCGGGTTGGGTTAGGTGTCATCATGACTAGTCAGATTTTGGGTCGTGACAGCAACACAACTAGACAACCCCAGTTGTGCACTACATCAGTAACTCATGCACCACAATTCCTCATCCTTAATTTAAAATTCACCTTAATCAGCTATCTAAAAATTTAAATAGTTCTTTAGCTGGTGAAACTTTATTTCAGTATGACTCCATTTTGAGTTTATCGATATCTCTAGCCATATATTTTGAATTTTGAATATCCTTTGTATATATATTTTTAGTTCTTTAAATCATTAAATATTAAATTAGTTGATTATTATTATTATATAGTATTGCATATATTATGTTAAAATTGCCAAGTAGTTTTTTCTCGATACTATACTTGGCTTAACCTCAATGCAAACTACTCAAATTGAATTTAAATTTAAATTCAAATATCATATCAGTTTGTTAGTAATAGTAATTTTTTAAAAATGACACACAATGTAAATTAAAAACAAATTCCAAGATATCCTTATCTTATAATCTATGTATTTGAGTTGATAGAAATATTTGAAATCGATGAGATCAGCTTCCAAATTCTTTATACTCAACAAAGATGAAACAAAAGAAGAAATTCGTTGTCATATCTTATTTCTGGTTTTTAGATTTTTCATACATTTATTTCATTATTTATTTTCTTTTATCTTATTTTTTATGTCTTTCTTTATTTTGTTACAAAAAATTAATTTATTTCGTTATAAAAGGATGAGTTTTAATAGAAATTGTCTACATAAGAACATTATTTATATTTTTAGTCTTTGGTTGAAATTCTTTCAAATTTTTCTTTTGGTTTTATCTAATCAACCTAAATAGGTGCTCACCCAACTACTTAAATTAAAAAATTGAAGGATGTATAATTTATATATAATCCATATATAATATGTGTATAATCATGTATTCTTGGTATATCATCTATATATATTAGCTATAGGAAGTAAATAATAAATCTGGCCGGATAATTATGTAAATATTCAATAAGATTTGGATTTCTTGATTTTATCCATGATATGACCTCTATTATAATAAATTTAAACTCTCTACTAAAATTCAAAAATATCTTATATATTATTCTTAAAAGTACATTATATTTTAAAATATAATCCCATTTTGAATAATTTTTTTATATTTAAAAATAATTATTTTACGTCATACCGATTATTGTTCTTAAAATATACTCTTTGTTACACTTGAAAATTGTTATAGAAACTATCAATTAGAAACCAATATCCCTCTCATTGAATTCGAAAAAAGAATCTTTCACATAATCTAATGATTCAAAACTAATATTCTTTAATTAAAATAATATAATGCCCTTATAATGTTGGATTGACTGCAGCTAAATGAAGAGGTTTCATCTTATACTATAAGACCCCGTAAATTTTTGCCAAGAAATTTAAGGTTTCGTGTTGCCGAGGTAGGCTAATGGGTTTGAGGATTGTAGAAAACGAGCCACGGTACGGACTTTTGGGTAGAAGAATGCACTAAAGAGTTGATGGGAAGTTTTGGCAGAAGAAGGCGATTCTGCGATCAATTTTGCGATCGCGGAATAGTTATGCGGACCGCATAAGCATCACAAAGTGGAGCAAAGAATGGGCAAATTTTGAAAAATAGTTCTGCTGGCCGCAGAATGATTCTACTAGCCACATAATCATTTTGCTGGCCGTAGAAAATTCTACCCACATAATTATTCTGCTGGCCACATAATCGATTTTACTGTCCACAAAATGATTCTACTGCCCATATAATGATTCTGCTACCACATAATTGACTTCAGGGGTTATTTTTGAAACATTTCTTATCTGACCCTATTTTGATATAAGGCCTTAGGAGGTCAATTTACAAGGTAAAATCTAATTTTCTTTAGAGAGAGGAGAGAGCTATTTTAGAGAGAGAGGACAGAGCTATTTTAGAGAGAGAAGGAGAAGACCTAGCATGCTAGTCATCCATTCTTGCCCCAATCTTCAAGAATCAAGGAAGCCAATGACAAGATCTTCATCTAAGAGGTAAGGTTTTACTCCCTAGCCCTAAATTTCAGGATTTGGACTATAGGTAGGTCATGAGAAGTATAATTCTTAGGTGTGGGAGGTACTCTTTGTGCATAAATGTACCCATAAGGGTGGTAGGGAGGTTGTCGAACTAAATTGGGTGAATGATTTGTTGTGGGATCAAATGATTCCACCATAGAGACCTTGTAGTGTAATTTGCACACCTAGTGCTTATTGAACTGCCTAAGTGAGCTGAAACCATGAATCTCTCCCTAATTATGGTTCACTTATTTTATGAAATTGAAGTTGCTAGGATTTCCGGAACATTATAGTAATGTAAGAAAAGCTCAAGACAGATATGTTGGCTAAACGTCTCTCTTAAAATTGAATCCCAAGATGTTCTTATAAGTCCCGATTTGTTCATTATAAATTGACTATTCCGAATAAGCTTTGTTCCGAAAGAGATATGTTCAATATGTGTTCTGAATGCTCTTATCATATTATGTTATCCTTCTTAAATGTGTTCAAAGTATGGGTTGTGTATTAAAATGTTATGGCTTTGAGTCGGGTTTCAAATGAAAGTTATGATGCCAAGTTGTGTGAGAAAAACTCGATGTTCTTAAGACTCTTAGTTGTTCATATGTGTACCTAAGGTCTTGATTAGAAATGTCTTGTTATTGATAACCCATAAAGATGATGAAAAGTGCTTTAGTGGGTTGGGTATGTAAAGTGTGGCTACCATGCCAATAATAAAATTTATATTTGTGGCCAACTGTGCCAATGAAATGAAATGATACGAGAACGGTTATGAAATGAGCCTTGATTCAACTGTTCCTAAATGACTTCGAAAATAAATTTGCCTAAAAGTTTATGTACTCAAGTCATACCCAAATATGGTTGTTTTAACTAATGCTATGCTTTGTAAGTATTTGCAATGTGTTTTGAGTTCTTACATATTCCTGAGTTGAAATTGTGTATTGCACTTTTTAGGAAAAAGGTATTTCGAGAATAAATGGTGTGTTACCGTGTTACCCGTTTATGATTTTAACTTGCGCTTTGTTTGCCAATCATTTTACTCCACTTCTTGGAAAGGAATCTATTGTGTTTAAAGCCGTCATTACTAATGAACCTAAAGTCGTGCCTTCTGGAATATTCCATATGTTGATATTTATGATGACGATCCATGAAATAAAAGATATGAAAGTGTGGAATATGAAATTAGTCCATTCTGCCATGAAAGAAGAATTATATGTATGGCCAAGAGAGCCAATGAAATAATGATGTTGTAAGTGGTTGAAAGTACGAATGAAGTGATATATGGTATGAAAGGTTATGAGAGGAACGTATTTGTACTTTTGTTTCTGATGTGTTATAAGCTCCTCATAAGTAAAGTCTATGGTGTTCCTAAATGTTTTAAATGCTCTTAATGTTCTGTGATGACCCATGGCAAGTACAAGTAAGTGATAGTATGAACATGAAATATGGCTGCTTGCCAAGATGGGAATTATGAGGCATTGTATGTTTCAATGGTTTTAATCATTGTATGTATGCTTCTAAAATAAACGACTTCGATCTTAAGTCCCCAAGAATCATGAACTTAGTCAATGACCTCAAGATGACAAGTGAGTGAATAACGAGATGAAAGGGAAATGTCCTATGCTAAATTATGATGAACCTTAAGAAAAGTAATTGGGCTCATGTGCTATTGAAATCGATTTATTGATTCATCATGCATGTGCTAAAGTAGTGAGTTATGTTTCTCCATGATGAGCATGAACATGAAGTATTCCAATGATAAGGGAAATTACGACATGTCACTTTGAGTTTATATATTGTTATGTGCATAATGATGTGTTATGAACACTATGGACGGTCTATGAAACACATAGGAGTAAGGTATGAATGAACCCTATGGACGGTCTATAAAATGCATAGGTGTATAATATGAATGAACCCTATGGACGGTCTATGAAATGCATAGGTGTATAATATGAATGAACCCTATGGACGGTCTATAAAACACATAAGTGTATAATATGAATGAATCCTATGGACGGTCTATGAAACACATAGGTATATAATATGAATGAATCATATGGACAGTCTATGAAATGCATAGGTGTATTGAATATGTGATCCTATGGACGGTCTATGAAATACATAGGTATATTGTATATGTGATCCTGTGAACGGGCTATGAAACGCATAGGTGTATTGTGTATGTGATCCTATGGATGGGATATTAAACACATAGGTGTATTGTATATGTGATCCTATGGACGGGATATGAAACACATGGGTGTATAACATAATATGTGAATCCTATGGACGGGATATGAAACACATGGGTGTATAACATAATATGTGAATCCTATGGACAGGCTATGAAACACATATGTGAACACTATGGACGATCTATGAAACACATATGTGTATAGTATGGGTGAACAATATGGACGGTCTATGAAACACATAGGTGCATAGTAAGAGAGTGCTATGGACGGTCTAGTAAGACACATAGCAAACACGAACCATAGGTGCCACTTTCATTGCCCTTGTTTGTACATGTTGTTACATTTACATTATATTTTGTATCCCACACATAATTCATATGGCTCAATTGATCCCAAAAGTAATTCAGAATGGTGTAAGTATAATAAGACATGAAATGTGATTCTCTGTGACGTTTCGTGGTTTCTTGATGTACTTTATTTGCCTCTTATTTGAGTTACCATATTTTCATATATTGTTCTGTCTGCTTTAGATACGAGTACTATTCCACATGTACTCACGTCCCTTTTGTCTGGGGCACTGCATCTTTTAATGGATGCAGGTATACTTCTATTGGATGATATGGATCTTTGATAGGGATCTGCTTCACTACTAAACTTATGGTGAGCCCGTTATAATTCTAGTGGGTGTTTGAGTCTAGTTCGTTTTATGTACTTAGGTATCTATTGTCATAGAAGCTCCATGTACACTATGGGTCATGTACCTAAAGTTTTCAGTTTTGTCATGTATTTATGTTGTCACGACCCAAAAATCCCACCACAGGTGTGATGGCACCTACTCTCTATGACTAAGTAAGCCGATTATAATCATAATTCAAGCCATTTTTTTAAAAACATATAATTTAATACAACCTCCCAAGATTGGTAATACTGAGTCACGAATTCTAACCGAATACATGGAATGATCTCGAGGATCGAATGTACAATACTGTTCGAATAAGAAATTAACAGTACAATAAAATGGAAAGACTCCAAGGGACTGCGATGACCAAGCAGTCCTACCTTGAATCCTTGCGATCATACTCAAATCTCTGTCCGAATCCGATATCTTCAATACCTAGCTCTGCACAAAAATGTGCAGAAGTGTAGTATGAGTACACCACGGTCGGTACCCAGTAAGTATCAAGACTAACCTCAGTGGAGTAGTGACGAAGTACAGTCAAGACACTCACTAGTCAAATAACATGTGCAATATAGCATATAAAAATAATAAAAAAACAAATAGTAGTGATAGCAACACCAATAAACTTGTAACGACCGAACCGGTTATTTCGACTTTTAGAACCCCGTTCCCCTAAATAAAACTCCCCCGAATGTGTTTTTAATGATTTATGACTTGCGGGGATGGTTGGTTCAGGATTTGGATGCGTTTGGGTTGAAATCGGAACACTTGGTTCCTTAAGTTAACCTTAAAAAGGCCAAGTTTGACTCCGGTCAACATATTTTAGAAAACGACCCCAGAATCGGGATTTGACTATTCCAATAGGTTCGTATGATCATTTTGGACTTAGACGTATGTTAGAATAGGGGTTTGGATATCCCGGGAGCATTTTGGCACTTAGTAGTAAAAATAAACTATTTGAAGGTTTAAAATTCTTTAAATTTGGTTTGGAGTAGGATTTAGAGTAATTGAAGTCCGTTTGGAATTCCAAGTTTGGGAATGGTTCAGTATAGTCATTTAAGACTTGCATGCAAATTTTCGTGTCATTCCGAGTAGTTTAAGTATATTTCGGCGCATTGGAAGTAAATTAAAGAACTTGAAATTCTTAAGTTTGAATCAATTTGGTTTAGGGTATGATTCTAAGATTTGATATTGTTTTACGTGTTCCGAGAGTTTGAGCGAGTCCGTTTTTTGATTTCAAACCTGTTGGTATGTTCGGGCGGGGCCCCGGAGGTCCCAATTGTTAACCGGATGAGGGTTAGACCGATTTTGGGAAATTGAGCAAGGACTAAAGCTCCCAGCTACTGTCATAATCACATATGCATTTGGACAGCCGTAGGTGTGAGCTTGTAGGTGCGAGCCACCAATCGCAGGTGCGAAAGAGAGGAGCCTGCCCAGCCATCGCAGATGCAGAGTAATTTGGCGCACCTGCGAACGCGCATGTGCGAAGGTCTTGTGCGCAGAAGCGGAGGGATGCACAGGTGCGAAGGAATGGGCGCACCTGCGCTTGCGCAGAAACGAGCACTTCTTCCGCAGGTGCGGAACTAGGAAAAGAGGGAAAATGCGCACCTATGAGGAATTCCCGCAGGTGCGAAAGCCGCATGTGCGGTACCCCTTCTGCAGGTGTGAAAAACTTGTCTGGGCAGAACCTTAAAACGGACGAAAACTCAGTCCATTTCTTTCTATTTTGCATCCATTGTTGGGCAATTTCAGAGCTTTTGAGAAAGGGGTTTCAACTAGCAATTGAAAGGTAAATTAATTCCACACCTCTTGAGTTAAATACATAGATTATAGGTAGATTATAACTAGTAAATCTTAGAAATCAAAGATTTAGATGAGAACCCTAGATTTTTATAAAAATGAGATTTTAACCACGAAAATAGTTATAGAATTGGGTAGAAATTATATATTTAAGTTCTTGAGATTATGGGTAACATTTTCATCCGAAAATTTCCAGAATCCGAGCATGTGGGCCCGGGATGAATTTAGGATTTTTACCATTTTGGATAAGGTAATTTATTTAATAGATAAATTTCGAATCATTTAGCATATATTAATTATTGTGTATAATATTTGGATAGTTTCGGATCTTTTGGTATCGAATCAAGAATTCAACGCGACGTGGTAATCGGAAAGTGGATATTGAGATGAGGTAAGTCTCTTGTCTAATCTTGTGGGGGGGAATTACCCCATAGAGATTAAATTGAATAATTGTTGCTAATTGCGGGGGCTATGTACGCACGAGGTGATGAGAGTCCGTGTGTAGCTACTAGTAATGCTAAAGTCTGGGTAGTTTAGGACTCAAAGCATGAATTACATGTGTACATTGTATTCTTTTTTTAATTAATATTAATTAATATGTATATATGAATATATTGTGAATTGTTAGAAAGAGATATTAAAGGATGAAAATCTCATATGCTTGATTTTCTATTTAAATTAATTAATTATAAAAAGAAATTGTTCTTTCTCCCGAATTTATCCTATAATCAATATAATCTCCTTCCGGAGGTACATAAGAAATGTCCTCCTTTCTTGTGGAGCGGGCCGAATGCCTCGGCAGGATAGATGCATCTATGGATCGCGCCGTACGTCCCTCGGCAGTGTACACGACACTCTGGATCGGGTCGTACGTCCTCGGCAGAAATCGTGCTTAATAATAATAATTACACGATACCTTAATAGTTTATTTTAGCTTGCGAAGCTAATTGATAAATTGAAAATCTTTGAAATTTAATGAATTATTATTCCTGCATGTTATGGAATTATTGTTATTCATGTAAATGAGACTAATTGATAAATTGAAAATTTATCGAAATTGAATTGCAGCTTGTAAAGCTATTTGTTAAATTTGAAGTTTTATTGAAATTTCATGATTTAATTAATAAATTGGAAAATTGTTGCATTTGACGGATTCTTATTATTTTTGTTAATTGAATAAAATTATTGTTAACTCTGTGAACCATGCTGATTTGAATAATTATAATTTATTCCAATTATTATTATCGACCCATAGTGAGTGTCAAAGTCGGCTATCTCGTCTCTACCACTTCGAGATTAGGCTTGATACTTACTGGGTACACGTTGTTTTCGTACTCATACTGCACTTGCTGCTCATTTTATTGTGCGAGTACATATATGTATAGCGGCCTTGTGGGCGCATAGGTGTGGTTAATAATTGTGGGGACATGGGTGAGCTGCATTCTATATTACGATCCGCGGCTAACAGAGTCTCTTTCAGAGTTATTATATTTTCCTGTCTAATTTTTATTCTGGACTGATGCAGTACTTTATTTTTAATTCCCTGGTAAATGCTCATGGACCGGGTTTTGGGAATAGTTGTGAATTATTTAGAAATTTAGCGGCAAAAATATTTATTATTTACTCTATGAGTTTTATCTCTATAATTTTATTATAGAAATTTTTATTTCAAAAATACTAAAATGGGTAATTTAAGTTAATTGATTATGGTTGGCTTGCGTGACAGTGTTGTCCGGCGCCATCACGACCTTTTTGGATTTTGGGTCGTGACAACATGGTATCAGAGCACTAAGTTCACGTAGGTGTCATGAGTCATGAGCAAGTCTAGTAGAGTCTTGCAGATCGGTACAGAGACGTCTGTGCTTATCTTCGAGAGGCTACAGGGCTGTTAGGAATACTTCCCTTCTTGATTCCTCATCGTGTGATTCGATTCCTTTTAGGTTTATGCCTACATTTGCTTCCTATTCAATGTTATGCGATGTGAAGCGCTTGTTATAAATTGGGGATCGAGGAAATTTTTAATGGTACTACAGATGTAGTGCAGGATGATTCTCCTTGTATAATTAATTGGGCTATTGTCGTCGCCTTGCGGAAGGCCGCTCTATCATTTCAGTTCAGTATCAATACTACCTAAGGTTTTGAGATTTGGCGTTGAATGTTATGATGATTCATGTGTTGTTATCGCATAGTGTTTATGTAATGGTAGAATGCCTGTCTATGTGTCAGGGAAACAAACGACTTGAAAGAAGTTTTTTCTCAGTACATGATTCACAGGTTCCATGTTGTAATTCCAGCGGAGAAAAGGCAATCGGACTATGAATGTTCAGGTTTGGGGTTGGAGGAGTAACGAAGCTTGATATTTTCGAGTGCGGTAGAATTCTCAATTTTGATGTGGTGTCATCGCCTTGTAAAATACGTTAAGGTTCGCCGGTATTATGGTTTTCTTCAACTCGCCTTCACGACGGGGTGTTAGGAATTGGTATAGGGGAATCAGTCGTTAGAGATCGTGGTGTGCAATGATTCAGGATCGAAGTAGCGTTCCTAGTATTGATGTCTCGAGAAGGATGATCGTCAAAAAGATTTAAAGCTGGTAACGAGCTATTGGTTCAAGTGCCACAGAGACGGATTTTTAGTAAGGCAACAACTGGGCAGCGAAGGATGAGAAAGGACATGTGGAAGGTGTCTTGTGGTGGTTAAGTGTATAGAAGGCCAAGTGTTAGAAAACAGAAGTCGAGTAGTTGCTTAAAGGAGAAGGGTTTGACCAAAGTGGGAGAGTGGCGCAAGGTAGCATATGGGTTATGTGGTAGGATGACTACACGGCTTGAGGAAAGTTTAAAGTGATTTGGAATTCATGGTGGGCAGTGACTATGTCTACGGGATTAATTTGGAATATTGGCTGCTATATTGAGAAAGATTTGGTCTGACAGGAGAGAGTTGCTTGATATGAAGAAGGATACAACATGACTTTGGATTGGAATGTATTATAGCACCTCTAGTTGATATCTATAAGGAGTAAAAGGACTGGTGCAACTGGTGAATGAGCTCGGAGTCAGGATGATCTACTGATTTCGTAGTAATTGCACCCAGTGCAGCGACGTTGGAATATGTCAGCATGTAATTTCCACAGGTGGGTTATCTTCTGTAAGCAGGTTAACGGTCGCGTGGTGTTGACGAAGCTTCTGCAAAGAATTCTACTGGCTACCCGGTAAGAGATTTAATATGTAAATGTGGCTAGTGGTTCGGAGTGTTTATTAAAGGTTAATAGAAGGATTTCGAGAAACTTTGGCGAGTTGCGTGTGCAGGATCATGTCAACAATGAAGAAAGAATCTCGGTGGATTCCAAAATTTTGTAATTGTAGCTTCAAGCTAAGTGGGAAAGCCCCACCGTCTATGATTTGATTGCGTAGTGTCAACTTGTGCGGTTTCTGGTTATCGGTGTATTGGTGGGTCATTACAACTAAGGAAACAAAACATCAGTGGTAATTTGAGAAAAGTATTTGGGGAATGTGTTCCATATTTGGCCTTATTAATTCATATTCAGGTTTTTGGAAGACTCGGAGTTTATGCTTCGTGTAGATGTAATGCACAAGAAAGTGAAATAGTCGGATGATTCCTTGATAAAGTGTCCATGTGCTAGCAGGGCCTTGGAATTGATCATGTTTGGGAACAATTCAGAGCAAGTGTCTCTCAATAACGGTCCTAGTGGATTCAAAAATTTAAAGTGTGGTGTCTAAGGATCTCGAGTTTATAGTATGGTCGAGTATCGAGTTTTTGCAACAGATTATGAAACGGGGCTAGGAATACTCTGCGTTATCTTCAGGTTGTGGTGTAGCAATAAAGAAATGGAAGAAAATAACTTTGAATTCATAAAGGAAGTATCAGAATGGGTGTATCAATTGAAGATGTGAAAGTGCGCACAAGGGGGGATATGAGATAATTAGTGGGTTTTGAAATAGCGTGGTCTCGTGAAATAAGGTCACTTGGGATGAGTGCGGATTAGAGTTCGTGATGTAATGAATGGAGCTATTATTATTTCTAAGGCAAGTTGAGAGTAAATTGAGAAAAGACGGATCGGCTAACAATGGTTGAATCGGCATGATGGTGGCAATGATCAGTTCCTTCAGCGCATTGAATTAAGCATGTGATTTGTGGCATTACGTGCGAGGCTTGACGGCCGATGTAATTGATTTTATTTGGAGGAATTCAAGTATTATGACATGTTATGTGTATAGGGATCCCAAAAGAGTTATGGTGGTTTAGACCACTACTTGAGGCCGGTAGTTTCTACGGATATGGGAATTCAGTCACGTGTTGCAATGGTTCTCTTGAAATGAGTTAAGAAGAAGGTTTCTATATGATGAAGTGTTTACCCTATTAGTGGTTTGGGAGTTATGATAGAATTCTTGTACTCATGCGCATTGGCGAGGTTAAGTGCACTAAGTAGCATGGGATTCGAAAGTTGAGGATTCAAGATTTTGGTTCGGTGTTGATAAAGATGTCATGAGCTTGGATGAGCAGGAAAAGGATTTAGATGTTTAATGTAAGATGGTATTGTTTTCGGCATCATCTAAGGTCGATGTCAAGTGTAAGAGACCTTGTGTATTGATTTTTGGATTTTTGATATTCTTTACAGCATTAGTGTAACTGTCAGCATGGATGTGCAGACTTGTTACCTGGTGTGGAAGGTCGTGGGAGCGTGTCTCACGGAAAGATTGTGTAAGAGTGACATGCAGTCACTTGATTGAGTGAAGATTGAAACCAAGTATGAAGATTGTGGTAATATCGTTGATTCGAGAATTTATGCCTGGAGGGTGCTCGGTTTATTTGGTTGTGGACTGTGGAAGCATTGTTTCGGTTATAATGGCTATTCATGTATGTTATGGGAAAAAGGGTTATTATGGATCCTTGAAAGGTTATTAGACTATTACGATGCAATCAGAATCGGCTTGAGGTCTGTGGATAGATTTCAATATGAATATGGGCTCTATATTAGGCCGGATGTGTTCATTTCAGCATAAGTGCTCCCTATGGAGGAGTATTTGGACGTTGGATGTCATTTCGTCATCGATTATTTCATGTAATACTATATTGTGCCGTGTGAGTTGCGAAACAGCTTGATAAATTTCTTATGTGTTGAGGTTAAGCGTAGCGATGGTGCCATGTGAGCCGGATGTCTCTCGAGATTAAGATCATATATCGCACCTTAGTCGTGCTTGAATTTTGTAGCGTATGGCGCTGTCGGTCCTTCCCGGGATGATATTATGCACTGAGCGTGCTTGTGTCCGATATTTGATTATTTTGTGGTAATGATCATTCTAGCTCTGTAAGTATTTTCTTATAGATTCGTTTTGTGCGGATCGGGTGGCATGCCACCACGGGTATGTTGTTTGGATCGGGTTGCACGCCGCAACGGTATCATGTGTGGATCAGGTTGCACGCTGCAACAGTGTAATGTTGAGTACAGTTCCCTATATTCTATGTTGTGTGTTTTTGTGTCCCATTTATCTGAGGAAGATTCATGACACCTTTTCAGTTGTTTAATTAGTCACGTGGGTTGAGTAATCCTTTCCATAGTTTGTTTTCCTTATGTATTGCAATCGAGTCCGTAGCTTATTAGCTCATTGTGGCGTCATAGGAGATTTTTTATCATGTCTGAGGTGGCTTATTGCCTGAGCAGCTTATACTAAGTAAGACGAGATTATTAGATCCGGGATTAGTACGATCGGATTATATGAAGTATAATAAAGAGAAAATACCATTATTTGGTCCATAATGAGGCAATGGTTCTTGCCAGAAGGAGAAACTCAATAATTTGTTGACTCAGCAGTTGGTTATGAATTTCTACACATTTCTTCCATCGTGGAAGCAGTTCAAGAGTTGGAACAAGACTTATATGTATCATGAGGTGTGTTGTGAACATCAGATTCGTGGAATTTCGGCTATTGTTATTGGAGGATGATATTATGATCATGTGAATGGTGCGGTGCACGGTCTAAATTCAACCAAGGTATGCAACCCTGTATTGGTGCATTGTGTAGTGATTGATACGGTTTTCGTAGGTTGGAAACAGGCATGCTGGAGAATTCTGGATGTTAGAATTGGGCTCTAAGGCTTATTTGCCAAAATAAAGGGGAGAATCTTCAGATTGGCTCGAGCTAATGTGCTCAACTGGGTGTGATAGCACGGGTAGGTGCACGAGGTGTTAAACAATAATTTTTGGATAACTCCAGAACACTCCTTAGCACGTTCGAGGACGAACGTATATTTAGGTGGGAGAGAATGTAACGACCAAATCGGTCGTTTCGACTTTTAGAACCCCGTTCCCCTAAATAAAACTCCCTGAATGTATTTTTAATGATTTATGACTTCCGGGGATGGTTAGTTCGGGATTTGGATGCGTTCGGAATGAAATCGGAACACTTAGTTCCTTAAGTTAACCTTAAAAAGGCCAAGTTCGACTTCGGTCAACATTTTTTAGAAAACGACCTCAGAATCAGGATTTGACTGTCCCAATAGGTTCGTATGATGATTTTGAACTTGGGCGTATGTTCGAATAGGGTTTTGGATAAACCGGGAGCGGTTTGGCACTTAATAGTGAAAATAAACTATTTGAAGGTTTAAAATTCTTTAAATTTGGTTTGGAGTAGGATTTTGAGTAATTGAAGTCCGTTTGGGATTCAAGATTGGGAATAGTTCCGTATAGTGATTTAAGACTTGCACGCAAATTTTCATGTCATTCCGAGTAGTTTAAGTATATTTTGGCGCATTGGAAGTAAATTGAAGAACTTGAAATTCTTAAGTTTGAATCAATTTGGTTTAGGGTATGATTCTTAGATTTGATGTTGTTTTACGCTTTCCGAGAGTTCGAGCAAGTCCGTTTTATGATTTCAAACCTGTTGGTATGTTTGGGCGAGGTCCCGAGTGTTAACCGGATGAGGTTCGGACCAATTTTGGAAAATTGAGCAAGGACTGAAGCTCCCAGCTACTGTTATAATCGCACCTACGCTTGGACAGCCGCAGGTGCGAGCCACCAATCGCAGGTGCGAAAGAGAGGAGCCTGCCCAGCCATCACAGATGCAGAGTAATTTGGCGCACCTGTGAACGCGCAGGTGCGAAGGTCTTGTGCGCAGAAGCGGAAGGATGTGCAGGTGCAAAGGAATGGGCGCGCCTGCGAGAAATTTTTGCAGGTGCGAAAGCCGCATGTGCGGTAATCCTTCCGCAGGTGCGAAAATCTTGTCTGGGTAGAACCTTAAAACGGACGAAAACTCAATCCATTTCTTTTTATTTTTCTTCCATTGTTGGGCAATTTCAAAGCTTTTGAGAAGGGAGTTTCAACTAGAAATTGAAAGGTAAGTTAATTCCATACCTCTTGAGTTAAATACATAGATTATAGGTAGATTATAACTAGTAAATCTTTGAAATCAAAGATTTAGATGAAAAACCTAGATTTTTATAAAAATGAGATTTTAACCACGAAAATAGTTATGGAATTGGGTAGAAATTATATATTTAAGTTATTGAGATTATGGGTAATGTTTTCATCCGAAAATTTCCAGAATGCGAGCATGTGGGCCCGGGGTGAATTTGAGGAATTTTACCATTTTGGATAAGTAATTTATTTAAAAGATAAATTTCGAATCATGTAGCATATATTAATTATTGTGTATAATATTTGGATAGTTTCGGATCTTTCGGCATCGAATCAAGAATTCAACGCGATGTGGTATTCGGAAAGTGAACTCTGAGACGAGGTAAGTCTCTTGTCTAATCTTATGAGGGGAGAATTACCCCATAAGGATTAAATTGAATAATTATTGCTAATTGCAGGGACTACGTACGCACGAGATGACGAGAGTCCGTGCGTAGCTACTATTAATGCTAAAGTCCGGGTAGTTTAGGACTCAAAGCATGAATTACATGTGTACATTGTATTCTTTTTTTAATTAATATTAATTGATATGTATATATGAATATATTGTGAATTGTTAGATAGATATATTAAAGGATGGAAATCTCATATGCTTGATTTTCTGTTTAAATTAATTAATTATCAAAATAAATTGTTCTTCCTCCCGAATTTATCCTATAATAAATATACTCTCCTTCCGGAGATACATAAAAAATGTCCTCCTTTCTTGTGGTGCGGGCCGAATGCCTCGGCAGGATAGATGCATCTATGGATCGTGCCGTACGTCCCTCGGCAGTGTACACGACACTCTGGATCGGGTCGTACGTCCTCGGAAGATATCGTGCCTAATAATAATAATTACACGATACCTTAATAGTTTATTTCATCTTGCGAAGCTAATTAATAAATTGAAAATATTTGAAATGTAATGAATTATTATTCCTGCTTGTTAAGGAATTATTGTTATTCATGTAAATGAGACTAATTGATAAATTGAAAATTTATTGAAATTGAATTGCAGCTTGTAAAGCTATTTGTTAAATTGGAAGTTTTATTGAAATTTCATGATTTAATTAATAAATTGAAAAATTGTTGCATTTGACGGATTCTTATTATTTTTGCTAATTGAATAAAATTATTGTTAACTCTGTGAACCACGCTGATTTGAATAATTATAATTTATTCTAATTATTATTATTGACCCATAGTGAGTGTCAAAGTCAGCTATCTCGTCTCTACCACTTCGAGATTAGGCTTGATACTTACTGGGTACACGTTATTTTCGTACTCATACTGCACTTGCTGCACATTTTATTGTGCAGGTACATATATGTATAGCGGCCTTGTGGGTGCAGAGTTGTGGTTAATAATTACGGGGGCATGGGTGAGATGCATTCTATATTACGACCCGCAGCTAACAGAGTCTCTTTCAGATTTATTATATTTTCCTGTCTAATTTGTATTCTGGACAGATGTTGTATTTTATTTTTAATTCCCTAGTAAATGCTCATGCACTTGTGACACCGGGTTTTGGGAATGGTTGTGAATTGTTTAAAATTTTAGCTGCAAAAATATTTATCATTTACTCTATGAGTTTTATCTCTACAATTTTATTAAAGAAATATTTATTTCAAAAATACTAAAATGGGTAATTAAGTTAATTGATTATGGTTGGCTTGTCTGACAATGGTGTCTGGCGCCATCACGACCTTTTTGGATTTTGGGTCATGACAAAACTAGTGATTTAAACAGCAAGGCAACAGGAACAACATAAATATTGCTCAAACGAATAATAAATAGAGGTACAACCAAGTAATCAAGTCCTTCAAAATATACATCTTTTATCTATAAGTTTTTCAATAAAAGTCTCTAGAATATAATTCTTTTCAGTAAAAATATTTCGAATATAATTCTTTCAAGTAAATATCTTTCAAGTAAATATCTTTCTAACATAATTGTTTCAAATAAATATCTTTCTAACATAATCCTTTCAAATAACAGCCATCATGTGACACCTCATTTAACTTTCCTGGCGTGAGAAATATATTCAACATATCACATCAAATGGCACGGCAATACCTTCGTGCACTTGTCTCATTGTCACCCAATATATATATGTAGATCAAATCAATTGGCACGGCAACACCCTTCGTGCATTTATATCTTTCTCACCATGCATACTTATAACAGTACCAACTAGGTGGGAGAAATATCAATAACAATAAAAGAAATAAAGTGGAGGCACACATGAAGCAACAATGACTACAAGTCACATAGAAAACATAGGTGCACAATAACTTCTCAAGATAAAGGCATGAATGTATACACAACAAAATGATATCACAATATAATGTATGTCTCTCGTCCTTACCTGCAAGGAAATACCCTTCATGCCATGAATATATGATAATATAAAAATAATGACATGATATCACCCTTCATGCTTTTACTCTCATTCTCACCTGATAATATAAATGAAATGGCACGGATTCACCCTTCGTGCTTTACACTCTCAATGGCAAAGCATCACCCTTCATGCTTTATACTCTCAAATGGCACGACATCACTCTTCGTACTTTACACTCTCCCTCACATGATAATATAATTCAAATGGCACGGCATCACCCTTCATGCTTTATACTCTCAAATGGCACGACATCACTCTTCGTACTTTACACTCTCCCTCACATGATAATATAATTCAAATGGCACGGCATCACCCTTCATGCTTTACACTCTCAAATGGAACGACATTACCCTTCATGCTTTACACTCTTTCTTACCAAGCACATGTATATCATTAACAAGAAACGTAGGAAGCATAAATAACGTCAGTGAGAGTGTTTAATCCATAACACAATACAACAATTCATATCACAATTTTCCACTGACCACAACCAAATTCCAAATACTTGATAATTATATTAACTCCTCAATTTAAACTTATTTAATAAATATTTGCAGATAAGGATTCCATCATGAATATAATTCTAAGAAAAATATCAAATCAACAAACGCATGGAATTCACATAAAATTCAAGTGACAATAACACCAAATTATTATATAAAATACAAACTTGACAAAAAAGGAATGAGGCGTGATAATTCAACGATTTACTAATGCCAACAATTATCCAATTTAATACATGAAAATGCCTATAACTTTAAGCCAATACAATTTGAACATATAAGCCCGAGTACATACACGTCACCTCGCGTACACGACTTCCAATCACACAATTTCTACATAAGACTCAATGCCTAAGGGGTAATTCCCCCATGCGAGGTTTGGCAAGATACTTACCTTTTTGAAGTTATGCCGATATTTCAGAATCGCCTTCTTGCTTGAATTGACCTCTGGACAGCTCAAACCTATCCAAATTAATTGTACAACTTCATTAAAATTCATCGGAAATAATTCTGGATAATAATACGCCGACTTAAAAATTTATTCAAAAAAGTCAACAAAAGTCAACGTAGGGCCCATCTCTCGGAACCCGACATATTTTCATGAAATCCGAACACTCATTCCGATACGACTTCAACCATACCAAGTTTATCAAATTTCGATAACAACTCGACCTCCAAATCTTAAATTTTCGTTTTTGAAAGATTTTTCAAAAATCTTGATTTCTTCCATTTAAATCCGAATTAAACGATGAATATAACCATAGATTCATGAAATATAATCACTTTCGGATATAGAACACTTACCCCAGTCGAAGTCGTAAAGAAATCCTCAAAATCGCCCAAAAGCTGAGCTCCAAAACTCTAATCAAAAATGAAGAAATGACAGATTTGCAATCCTTAAATTTCTGTCCAGGTTCGCATTTGCGGACAACAATTTCGCATTTGCGAATGAACAGTGTTTTCGCATTTGCGGACAAAAACATTGTATTTGCGAATGAACAGTGTTTTCACATTTTGAGGACAAAACATCACATTTGCGAATGAACAGTATTTTCGCATTTTGCGAATGAACAATGTTTTCGCATTTGCGGACGAAGACTTCGCATTTGCGAATGAATAATACTTTTGCATTTGCGGACAAAACTTCGCATTTGTGAATGAATAGTACCGCATCAGAAACCAACAAAATCCAAACTTCTCCGAAATAATATGAAACCATCCCGAAATGTATCCGGAACCTCCTGGAAACAAACCATATATGAATTTCAATCATAAAACACGCTACGGACCTGCTCGCGCACTCAAAACACTGAAAAGAGGTTGTCTTGACCCGAAATTGACCATGGTCAAACTCCCAAATGTTTTAACTTTACTAGTCTCTCAACCAATGATCCAAAAATACACCCAAGCCCCTCGGGACCCGTCAAATCATACCACAAAGTCCTATAATATCATACGAACTTATTCGAAACTTCAAATTACATCGAACAATGCTAGAACCACGAATCATATACCAATTCAAGCTTAATGAAACTAAGAAATTCAAACTTCTACATTTAATGCCAAAACCTATCAAATCACGTCCGATTGACCTCAAATTTTGCACACCAGTCATAAATGACATAACGGACTGTGATGACCCAAAGTGTCATCTTTAAATTTAATAATTAATTCTGTGTCCTAAGACCTAGAAAAGTACTATTTATCATTCCTCGACTTGCGAATGCAATCCGTGTAAATTTTCGGAAAGTTTTTGTACGAAAAATAGATTAAAATGTGAAATAGAGCTTTAAAACTCCACTGAGTTGACTTTGGTCAATATTTTGAGCAAACAGACTCGGATCAATGTTTTGACAATTCCAGTAGGTCTGTATCATGAATTGGGACTTGGGCCTATGCCCGGAATGGAATTCCAAGGTCCCTAGCCCGAGATATGGAATTTTGATGAAAAATTAAATGCTTGAAAGCTTAATAATTTTTAAGAATTTACTGATATTGGATTTAGTGACACTGGGTTTGTATTTTGGTTCCGGAGCCCGGTATAGGTCCACTATAATATTTATGACTTGTCTGCTAAAATTGACGAGAAACGGAGTTGATTTGATGTGATTCGAACGTCCGCTTGTGAAAATATAAGTTTTGAAATTTTCTTGAAAATTTCGTTTGATTTGGTGTCCGATTCATAATTCTAGGTGTTATTTTAGAGATTTGATCGTGCGAGCAAGTTCGTATGATATTATAGGACTTGGGTGCATGTTTGGTTTGGAGCCTCGAGGGCTCGGGTGAGTTTCGGATACCCTACGGACCATTTGAACTTTGAGAAAAATCTGGTTTTTTGCTTCTGCTACATTGTGCTTCGCGATCGCGAAGAGAAAATTGTGAGTCGTGAGTTTTACCCTTCGCATTCGCGAAGATAGGCACTGGATCACAGAAGGTAAACTCCTAGTGCACTGCGAATGGGAGGGGCAAGCTGCGATCGCGCAGAAGGAAGGAAGGCAGAAGCTAGGCATGTCAATTGTGCTATGCGATTGCAGAAGTCAGTATGGGATCGCGTAAGGCTGAGAAAAGGTTCTCCGCGATCGCATGACCATTTTTCCCTATCACGTAGAATTAAAAATTTGGGCAGCCAAATTGTGCTTCACGATCGCGAAGCCATTCTAGCGATCACGAAGAGAAAAATGTACCTGGGAAAAAGTTGTTCTACGCGATCGCGAACGAATTTCCGTGATCGCGATGAGTAAAAATCTGGATATACAGAACATAAGTTATGGAAATGGGACTTCGACCCATTTTCAACCATTTCCAATTTTTGATCTCGGGTAAGGTGATTCTTGGGAGATTTTCACGGGAAAATATTGGGGTAAGTGCTCCTTATCCTATATTGATTATATTTCATGATTCCATACTCATTTATATCATGAATCTGTGAAAGTTTGGGAGAAAATATCAAATTTTATAAAATTTTCCAAAAACGAAAACTTAAGATTTGAAGGTCCATTTTACATCAGAATTTGATAATTTTTGTATGGTAGGACTCGTCTTGGAATGGGTGTTTAGATTTCGTAAGTTTTTTCGAGATTCGAGATGTGGGCCCCACTGTCAATTCTTAAAGTGAATTTCGGATTTTATCCGAAAAATTAATAAATTCATATAGAATTAATTCCTATGATTCGTATTGAGTATATCGAATTGTTTGTGAATAGATTTGAAGCTGTTGGAGACAAAGTTAAAAGGAAAAGTTGTGGTCGAGTAATTGATTGAAACTGCAAAGCGAGGTAAGTGTCGTGGTTAACCTTGACTTGAGGAAATAGAATTCTTAAATTATTTGTTATGTGAAATGCATGTGAACGATGTATAGGCGAGGTGACGAGTGTCTATACGACGTCAAATTAATTGTTTGCATAATTATTTGATAATCCTAAATTTGTTTTAATATGCGAATTAATTATTATGATAATTGTTTCTCTCCTATTCTTTGTCAAATATTAATTCTTGAATTCCTGCAATAATTGCTACATACTGATTTGATTTATGTGTCTTAATTGTTACTTGACACTTAGGATATTAAATATTATACTGCCTATTTTTTCCACGATTTTCATAATTAATTGTTAATTGCCATTGTTTGTTCATAAATAAATTATAATTATTGTGTGCCTTGATGCTTAATAGTTTCTCATTGGATGTGGTATTTATTGGAGTAATTTGTATTACATTTATGAATTGTTGAAATATATTGGGGGGACGGGTTGCACGCCTCAACAGAAATGAAAGTAAATATATTTATATTGGGGGGATCGGATTGCACGCCGCAACAGACTTATTTAAAAGTCTATATTGGGGGATCGGATTGCACGCCGCAACAGACTTATTTAAAAGTCTATATTGGGGGATCGGTTTGCACGCCGCAACAGACTTATTAAAAAGTCTATATTGGGGGATCGGATTGCACGCCGTAACAGACTTATTTAAAAGTATATATATATACTTGATTAAAATAAATATATTGGAGGATGGAAAATGAATATATTGTGGGAGCGGTTTGCACGCTACAACTGCAATTGATTGAAATAATAATTGGTTATGACTTGTAACGACCCGACCGGTTGTTTTGAGTATTACGGCCCCCTTCCCCAATTTACTGGTCAATTTATGTCTTATAATTTATTTATGACTTATCGGGTTAGTTGGTTCGGGTCCGGAAGGAATTCAGAATGAAATGAGACACTTAGTCTCATTAATGAAAATTTAAGTTAGAAAAATTGACCGGATGTGGACCTATGTGTAAAAGACCTCGGATTTGAATTTCAATAATTCTAGCAGCTCCGTATGAATATTTTGGACTTAGAAGCGTGTCCGAAAAATTATTTGGAAGTTCGCAGTAGAATTTGGCTTGAAATGGCTAAAATAGAAAGTTAAGTATGGAAGTTTGACCGGAGAGTTGACTTTTTGATATCGGGCTCGAAATCTGATCCTGGAAATTGGAATAGCTTCATTACGTCATTTATAAATTGTGTTCTAAATTTGAAGTCATTCCGGATTGATTTGATATGTTTCGGCACAAGATATAGAATTTGAAAGTTTAAAATTCATAGATTTTGATTGGAAGTGCGATTCGTTGTTTTGATACTGTTTGATATGATTTGAGGCCTCGAGTAGGTCTGTGTTATGTTATGAAATTTGTTGGTATGTTAGGTCGGGGTCCCGAGGGCCTCGAGTGAGTTTCAGATGCTTAACAGATCGAATTTGGATTTGGAGGAGGAGCTGAAGCAGCTGGGCTATTGGTGTGATCGCACCTGCGCGAAAAAGGGCCGCAGGTGCGAGCTCGCGGATCGGAGGAATTTGTCGCGGAAGCGGAAAAATCATGGGCTGGCCAGGCACCGCGGGTGTGAATAATATTTCCACGGTTGCGAAGGCCACAGGCACGAAGAAATCACCGTGCTGCGAAGACCGCAGGTGCGAAGATATCACCGCAAATGTGAAGAAATCACCGCGGGTGCGAAGATCGCAGATGCGAAGAAATCACCGTGGGTGCAAAGACCACAGGCGCAAAGAAATCACCGTGGGTGCGAAGCCTGCAGGTGCAAAGAAATCACCGCGGATGCAAAAATCCTGGACAGAATGTTAAAAACAGAGGGGGTTCCGAGTTTTGCCATTTTTGGTCCTTCAAGCACGGTTTTTGGGGCGATTTTGAGAGAGAATTCAAGGGAAACTTGAGATTCGAGGCATTCGGAGGCCGATTTGTGAGGCAAGGGCATAGCAGAGTAAAAGAATTTCATACTCTGAGGTAAGTAACACTTCTAAACTTGGTTCTGAGGGTATGAATCCCCGAATTTGGTATGATATAAATTGTTGAAGGTGACTGACACGATAGGTGACGAACATGTAGACGTGCACCACAGAAATTGTGTCTTGAATAAATCTTGTGAAGTTGTAAAAATTAAAGAATCATGTTATTATCTGAACATGTGGCACATGTTAGAGGAATTTAGGTGAGGCTAGTAATAAAGATCATGTTTAGGCTATGTGCCGATATTTTAGGACCCATGGGATCGTGATGCCGTTGAAATAATTATTCTAAAATATACATTTCACACTCAGTAATAATTTTCCATTGTGAGGATGTTTATGGGATTGAGCTGCGCAACGCAGCAGGCCATTTCGCTTTACATATGTTATTATTAAATGGATCGGGGCTGCCCTCCTGCAGCAGGACTTATTGGCTTTACTATTTTATGGATCGGGGCTGCCCTCCTGCAGCAGGACTTATTGGCTTTACTATTTTATGGATCGGGGCTGCCTGCCTATAGCAGGCCTTATAGGCTTTACTATTTTATGGATCGGGGTTGGCCGCCTGCAGCAGGCCTTATTGGCTTTGTATTACGCTTGGGCTGAAGGAGCCCCTCCGGAGTCTGTACACACCCCAGTGAGCGTAGATGATCATCAACATTCGGGATGGACTTCCCAGGGCATGGACTTGCCTTACTTACTGCTTATATATATATATATATATATATATATATATATATATATATGGGATGGATTTTCTCAGGGCATGGACTTGCCTTACTTATTTGTATTGTAATGAGTTTACCTGGACATGGATCTTGATCGTATTATTTATATTTGTGGGATGGATTATCCCAGGGCTGGATTGGCCTTATACGGTACTGAGTGACTGACTTCCAGTCGATGTGTATTTATGTACGGGTTGGAACACCCCTAGGCTGGATTGGCCATAAGCATTACTAAGTGACCGGATAATTTGTGACCAATATTTATATGAGGTCCTTTTACTGAGATGTCATATGCCTCATATCATACAGTATTGATCTATTTCACTTGTATTGAGTTTAACTGTTGAACTTTAAAGCATGCCTACATTTCTGTACCATTATTTTTACTGGACTGTAACTGCGGAGCTCATCATTTCTTTTAGCCCAGAGGTTAGTCTTGTTACTTATTGAGTTAGTTGTACTCATACTACACTCTGCACCTCGTGTGTAGATCCAGGTGCTTACGGATACGACGACTGTTAGAATTCAGAGTTATTTCTATTTGAGAGTATCAAGGTAGCTGCTTGACGACCTCAAACTTAATTCCCTTCCTGTTTAGTTATTGTACTGTTCTATACTTCAGACAGTGATGTTTATCAGTCAGACTTTGTATTCATTTAGATGCTCAAGTACTCAGTGACACTGAGTTTTGGGAGTGTTTAATTTAAAATTGTGAGATTTCTTCCGTTGAATTTTATTATTTTGTTTTCAAATTAAAAGATATGGTATTTTATTGAGATTTTCGGCTTGCCTAGTATTGAGATAGGAGCCATCACGATGGGTGAGATTTTGGGCCGTGACATGACTGTTGAGTTGGCTTCAACTATTAGAAATGAGTTAACTGATGTAATTCTATTATTGTGGTTATTACTATTATTGCGTACATGTTAATGTAAGTCACTTGCCTTAGCCTCGTCACTACTTCGTCGAGGTTAGGCTCGGGACTTACCAGTACATGGAGTCGGTTGTACTGATACTACACTCTGTACTTCTTGTGCAGATTTCGGAGTTGGTCCCAGCGGTGTACCATAGACTTGCTCCGATTTCAACTATCAGAGGAGACTTGAGGTATAGCTGCACGGCGTCCGTAGTTCTGAAGTCCCCGCCTACTTTACTTTAGCTGTGTGTTTGTTTCCAGACAGCTTTATTTTATTCGGACCTTTAATTATATTATTCTAGAAGCTCATGCACTTATGACACCAATTCTAGAATGGTATTTAGACACCGTTATTTTGTTTTATGGATTATTCACTACATTTCAGACCTTACTTCCGTATTTGTTTCCTTGATATTAATAAATTTAAAAATTATTTTAAAAATAGATAATATTATTCTAACGTTGGCTTGCCTAGCAAGTGAAATGTTAGGCGCCATCACGGTCCCAAAGGTGGGAGTTTTGGGTCATGACACAGACTTATACAAATTTTCAGAACTGGATTCCGACCCCGATATCAAAAAGACAACTCCCCGGTCAAACTTTCTAAAAATTTTATTTTCGCTATTTCAAGTCAAATTCCACTACGGACTTTCAAATAATTTTTCGGACATGCTCCTATATCCAAAATCACCATACGAAGCTATTGGAATCATCAAAATTTGAATCTGAGGCCGTTTACTCAAAAGTCAACTCTCCGGTCAGCTCTTTTCATTTATGCTTCTAAATAAGTAATGTTCTTTTAATTTAATTCCGAATTTTTAGTAAATCAAACTCGACCACACCCGTGGGTCATAATATATAGTGCGAAGATGCTCGAGACCTTAAGTTACTGAATGGAGCATTAATTCTTAAAATGACAAGTCGGGTCATTACATATGTTCACGGTATTTACAGTTATTTATAAAGCTATGTATCCATCATGAAGAGAATTTTAGGCCACTGAGCCAAATGTATTCAATTTGAAAGTTAAGATCTAATTATGTTATGGTAAATCATGCATGAGTAATGAGGAGAGGTTGATGTAAATTAGGCTTGCTCGACTGGGTTTACTCGGTTGAGCGCCGGCCATGCTCCCCGAGGTCGGGGCGTGGCATATACTCTTAAATTCCTAGAAGGTGCTAAATTGAAATTAATGTTAGCAATTGTATAGCCAAAGTTGTGTTATTTGTTTGATGTCCATTTATATAAATTGACTCATCAAAGTAACATTCTTCAAAAAGAAAAAGAAAAATAATTTTTTTTAATATTGACTAATTTTTGTGATGTTTCTTTCTCCAGCATGTAGGTTTACTTTATTATATATGTAAATAAACTTATATTCGATTTTTAAACTCCTTTTTGTTATCTAGATAAACATAGACGTGTACCCTATATATTACATTTATTTTTAAAAAAATTCGCTTATTCAAATCTAGCTATAGTATTTTAAAGAACTATAAGTATATGGTTTTAAATGTGAAAGAGTTTTATACTTACATAGAGTAATTATTTTTTCTTTTTTGCCAGAGCCGAAGTAGTATTTAATAATTAGAAAAGATAACAAAAGTTTCTAACATGATTGCATATGATCATTAACCGAATTAAGTATGATAACATGATAATAAAAGATTTTCTTTTTTTTTATTATTAATTCAAATTTAAAAACTTTATCTATAAATTCAAATATCGTTTAATTCATATTCAGTTTTTTTAGATATATATATGTATTTGACTAACATAGTCAAATATAGAATAAAGTTACCATATACTATTTGCATTTATTTGCTTGCCACTTGGCTTAACCACAATGACAATTATATATGATAACTTTATTCCTTTAATATATATATATATATATATATATATATATATAGAGAGAGAGAGAGAGTTTGTAATTTCCTTTTTTTTTGTTGTTCTTGTATCCTCTTAAATAGAGGTAGACTTGTATAATTTTGGAAAATTATTTCACATAGCTTAAATATTTTTTAGGATAGTGCTTATCACTGTATAGGGAAACATATGAGATGGCACGTGGCCTCTTAAAGGAATGACACATGGAACACAAGATGGAGATGGCCACCGAACATAGCTATTCCTTTTGTCACCGGAAGGAATAACGATCATAAAAAGGAGTATTAAATGCTTTGTGCCCAGTAACATTTAATACAGAATATTTTGTAGCATTAAGGATGATGGCCCGTTACAAAAATTTGGCATTTATGTCTAACGTTACATCTTCATCAATGACCCTCATACTTCACATTAAAGAAGGGTATGATCCTAAACATAGCTATAAATAGAGAGCTATGTTATCATTGTAAAGGGAGGAATTTTCCGGCTAACTTACACTACATTCTATAAAATATTTTAATATAAATTTATTTTCTCGCTTTTGATCTCATCATTGTCGTTTCCGAAAACTCTGTTCCCAGACTCATCAGCTCTGTCATTCCATCTACATTCTAAGGCTATGTATTTTATATTTCCTCTATTATTTCATTATCTTTTGAATCAAATTAACTCACTTGTCTCGAAACCACGAACAAATTCAACTATACCATTTTACGGGTAAACAGTTTGGCGCCCACTGTGGGGCCTAGACAGTCGTGCGATTAAATGGATCCTAATCTTTTTTACTAACATCTTGTGATTACTTTGTCCAAACAAAAAATCACCAAAAATAGCGGATAACACTGTTAACGACACGCACAATCCTGAAATTCAAGGGGATCAACCTCATTTCGAGGATTCAATCAGCGACACTTGCAATGAGGGTAACGACACCATAACGGTACATGATGCTGATGGGGAGCATGTAGCGGATGCAATAAGGGTCCTACAAGAGCAACAGGAAATCATTCTAGGCCATCTCACGCGGCAGGATCAGGTTATTACAGAACTAAAGCAGGCGCTATCAGGTTCCTCAAATAATGCAAACAGGCAAGATCCAGTTCCTGCTGATGTTCCCGCGAACCACACGACGCAGAGAGTTGATAATAACACTCTTAGGGGCGAAGTTGGCTCCGACGGGGCTGGAGGAGTAGATCCGGCCTCAACAACTAGAACGATCCGTTCAAGGATAAACTTTTATGGTTCATGAAGGAAGTAAATGCCCGCATGGATTAAATCCCAGGTGAACCACCAGTACTAAAAGGCCCAAACTTGATGAAGTATATTTAATTACCGTATAAACCAAGAGCTGCCCCGGAACTAATCCCGAAGCAGTTCAAAATGACCGAAGTGCCAAAGTATGACGGAACTTTAGATCCACAAGAGCACATTACCACCTACACAACAACAGTGAATTGAAATGATTTGGCTCCTCACGAAATTGAGTCCGTTTTGCTGAAATAATTTGGTGAGACTCTCACGAGGGGAGCTTTGACGTGGTATTCATTATTGCCCAAGCATTCCATCGATTCCTTTGAGATGCTCGCGGATTCTTTCATCAAAGCTCATGCCGGTGCCAGAAAGCTATAAGCCCAAAAGACCGACATATTTAGGATTGCTCGGGGAGATACCGAATTATTACGAGAGTTCATTACCCGGTTCCAGAAGGAAAGATGTTACTACCGGCAGTCCCTGATGAATGGGCAGCTGAAGCGTTCACCAAAGGTTTAAATCCGAGAAGTTCAGACACTTCTCGGAAGTTGAAGGAAAGTCTGCTCGAGTTTCAAGCGACTACTTGGGCGGATGTCCACAACCTGTACGAGTCGAAAATAAAGATCAAAGACGATCAGGTTGGCTTTCCATTGTCGACCAAAGGACGGGAGAAGAATAGAGAAAAAACGAAAGATGATATTGACACGGATAGATGGACTTTGAGGGGCCGATTTTTGCCCTACGAGCGGATAGAAGGTCGTGGCAGGAGCTTCCAGACAGCAGACAAGTTCACCATTGATAGAAGGACCGATCGTGGCCGGAACAACAGATTGCTATAGGATAGAGAAATCTCGGGGGCGCGAGATTCTTCTTACCCAAAGTTGTCGGAGTATAACTTCAACGTTGGTGTGGTGGATTTGGTATCATCCATGAGAACTATCAAAGTGGAACGATTCCCAATACCTACGAAATCTGATCCTAGCTAGAGGAATCCCAACTTATGGTGTGAATTCAATGGCACAAACGGCCACCGGACTGGGGACTACCGACACCTTTGGGAAGAAGTGGCAACACTGTTAAAGAATGGTCACCTCAGAGAATTCTTGAGTGACCGAGCTAAAAACAATTATGGTCGGAACAAGGGCAATGCAGAAACCTCGAAAGCAGGAAAAGAACCCCCATGCCAAACGATCAACATGATCTTTGGAGGAAACGAAATTATCGGGGTCACCTTTTTGGTAGCGAAGAAGACAAAAGTATCGATAACTCATAATAAAAGGCTCCGGGAAGACGATATCACATTTACAGATGAAGATGCAGTTGGATTACTGCTACTGCATAATGATGCACTGGTAATTTCTTTAAATGTGTTAGATTTTAAAATAAAATGTGTTTTAGTAGATTCAGGAAGTTTAGCTAATATCATACAATGGAGAGTACTAGAGCAAGCTAAAATCACCGAAAGCATTATCCCGACAACGAAACTCCTCACTGGATTCAACCTTGAAAGCGTGACAACCCGAGGAACGCTGAGGGAGTAATGAAGACAACTCTTTTCGAAGTGGTAGATGGAGACATGGGGTATAACATCATTTTGGGAAGACCATGGTTGCACGAGATGAAAATTATGCCTTCAACATATCACCAATTGTTAAAGTTTCCGACAACCAATGGGATCAAACAGATAAGGGTTAATCAACCGGCTGCAAGGGAGATGAATGCAATTTCGGTCTCCACTAGCAAAGGAAAGAAACTTGTGGCATAGCAATTACTGGAACCGGCACCTGCCCTCGACCCAGAGAAAGATAACCCAGGGATAGAAGAGTCGGAACAATATCAGGTACCGAGGTATTTTCAAATACCAGAAGAGACGGACGCGACAAAGTCCACGACAGAAGAACTGGAGCAGGTTGCGTTGTTCGAAGTATTCCTAGAGAGGAAATTCCATTTGGGAACAGGACTGCACCCAAAGCACATGCCTGCTTTTATTGCATTCCTTAAAATTAATGCCGATTGTTTTGCATGGTCGCACGAGGATATGAAAGGAATCCCGAAAGAGATAGCCGTACACAAGTTATAGTCGTACACAAGTTAATCTTGGATCCCAATATGCTTCCGGTAAGGCAAAAGAAGCGCCCTATTGCTGAAGCAAGGAATACATTCGTCAAAGAAGAGGTAACCCGTTTGCTTAAGATTAGTTCAATCCGAGAGGTAAGATATACAGACTAGCTAACCAATGTAGTAGTAGTTCCTAAGAAAAATAATAAATTTTGCATGTGCGTCAATTATAAGGATATTAATAAAGCATTCCTAAAAGACTCATTCCCATTGCCAAGTATCGATCAAATGATTGATGCCAAGGACGGGCATGAGTTAATAAGTTTCCTCGATGCTTATTCTGGTACAATCAAATCAAGATGAACCCATAAGACCAGAAAAAGACTTCGTTTATAATGAATTTCGGTGCATATTATTACAACGTAATTCCCTTCAGGTTAAAATATGTCGGAGCCACTTATCAACGACTCGTGAATAAGATGTTCGAAAAATAAATAGGAAAGACTATGGAAATATATATAGACGATATGCTCATTAAGGCTTTGAATGAAGGTGACCACCTGAAGCATTTGCAAGAAACATTTGACATCCTGAGGGAGCATAATATGAAGCTTAACCCCGAGAAGTGTGCATTCGGGGTCAGTTCGGGTAAGTTCCTAGGATTCCTAGTCTCACAAAGGGGAATTGAGGTAAATCTCGATAAAATCAAGGCCATAGAGGACATCCCGGATCAATTGTCTAACGTAAAAGAAGTCTAGAGCCTCATAGGAAGATTGGCAGCTTTGAGCTTCATTTTCTGTTCATCGGAAAAATGTCATCGCTTCTTCGCACTACTCAAAAATAAAAATAATTTTGAATGGACACCGGAGTGTCAGCAAGCCTTGAAGGAGTTGAAAAATTATTTGTCAAGCCCTCCGTTGCTCTCAAAACCAAAGGAAGGTGAAACGTTGCTAGTTTACCTCGCAGTTTCAGAAGTCGCGATAATTGCAGTTTTAGTCCAAGAGGATGAAGGTACGCAATCTCCCATTTACTACGTTAGCAAAATTTTAACGGGAGCTGAAACTCGGTACCCACATCTGGAAAAGCTGGCCTTAGCTTTCGTAGTAGCCGCTTGGAAGCTGAGGCTCTACTTCCAATGCATTCTGATAGCTGTAGTGACTACTTTCCCTCTGAAGAATATCCTCCATAAACCCGAGCTCTCGAGTAGATTGGACAAATNCCAGAAAGCTATAAGCCCAAAAGACCGACATATTTAGGATTGCTCGGGGAGATACCGAATTATTACGAGAGTTCATTACCCGGTTCCAGAAGGAAAGATGTTACTACCGGCAGTCCCTGATGAATGGGCAGCTGAAGCGTTCACCAAAGGTTTAAATCCGAGAAGTTCAGACACTTCTCGGAAGTTGAAGGAAAGTCTGCTCGAGTTTCAAGCGACTACTTGGGCGGATGTCCACAACCTGTACGAGTCGAAAATAAAGATCAAAGACGATCAGGTTGGCTTTCCATTGTCGACCAAAGGACGGGAGAAGAATAGAGAAAAAACGAAAGATGATATTGACACGGATAGATGGACTTTGAGGGGCCGATTTTTGCCCTACGAGCGGATAGAAGGTCGTGGCAGGAGCTTCCAGACAGCAGACAAGTTCACCATTGATAGAAGGACCGATCGTGGCCGGAACAACAGATTGCTATAGGATAGAGAAATCTCGGGGGCGCGAGATTCTTCTTACCCAAAGTTGTCGGAGTATAACTTCAACGTTGGTGTGGTGGATTTGGTATCATCCATGAGAACTATCAAAGTGGAACGATTCCCAATACCTACGAAATCTGATCCTAGCTAGAGGAATCCCAACTTATGGTGTGAATTCAATGGCACAAACGGCCACCGGACTGGGGACTACCGACACCTTTGGGAAGAAGTGGCAACACTGTTAAAGAATGGTCACCTCAGAGAATTCTTGAGTGACCGAGCT